>JAGGAU010008265.1:0-117877 GCA_017657275.1 Termitomyces sp. T108
GCCACACTTCGAAAGAATGCCAAGCCAAAATTGCGTCTGCTTTAATTCCCAAACTTCTTGTTATGACGAAGAAAACTCTGGCTATATGTCTATGTTGTTCAATAAAATCGGATGGTTGATATTATACATGGATAGGATAGGTCAAGAGTCTAACCGACAGCGAGGCGAAACTCAGCAACAAACGCAATAACGATGCAGCCGCTAGAATTGCCCGTGAACGAACATAGCTCCCAATAGTCTGCGTTGCTCTGACGCTTTTTCATCAGCATTCAGAGAGAACAACAGACCGAGATGTTGTCCTTTGTCTGGCCCTTTGTCCTTCTTCGGCGATATCCTCTACTTTTTCCGCCAATTTGAGTACCGTCCACCTGATCACTCTAGGGTCTCTTCGCATGATTGCGTTTAGGGAGCGAAGGGTTCGAGGGGCAGTGTCAAAGTGTAATGTCCAATAGCTAGAGGAATCGTGAGATACAGAGAAGAGGAGGGTCCATTCACGTACTCTCCGACCGAATGGATGGCTTTATGTCTTCGCATGCGCTGGGGTAGAGAAAGTGTGCCTAGATACTTGATTTCGCGAACGACACCGCCTTCCCTGAGGACATGCGTAGCAGTTTGTCGCACAAGTTCCTTTATGTGTGTCTGGAAAGGCCCTGGTTGACATAGGTACTTTGTGGACAGAGAATACGCACATATTGATTAACGTGAGTGGCGATACATAACATCTGGTAAAACGGCATGTTGTGCTTGAGCGTGACCTCAAGGTTGTCGCAAGACTTTTTCGTATCTCGTGCATGTGACTCCCTAGCTTAGATAATATCATTGTCAATGCGCCTTAGACGAGTGTTGCCTGGATATCACAACATCCATCAATGGTCACATAATCGCACGCATCGACAGTATCTGTCTGCAGCTGCACCACCAAATTGCGTGTGGTCTTTCTGTACGGTGTCGAGGTCTATGCGACGTGGTTGTGGCGTGGGAACGGCATCTGCAGAAGCGGCATTGGCAGAAGAACCATCTGCATAGAAGCTTTTAGAACGAGACTTCGATGAATTTCCCTTGTCTATCCCTGAGTCCTGAGCGGCACCGTTTCTGCCTAATCTGCTACTGTGCCAAGGTCCAGCTCTGGTATCGGCGTCTAGTAGATTTTCTCCTTGTAAGTAGTACACCGAAGTTGATGGACGGCCAGGCCGATAGCTTTCTCCTCGTTTCGAATTAGCTTTCTGACTCCCTAACGCGGGATCAAATGATGTGAAAGCAGCATATCAAACACTTTATCCTAAAATAATCGCATGTTCTCTGCAACATTCTTTCGGCAATCTCATTTCCCAATTTGTATACCCTCGACCTCTCCGTGTGCTCGCAACTCAAAATAATTTTTTATCATAAATTTCCGACTGCCTTAGGCCTGGCTTTTTTTCGCAGGACCTCCCTAGAATTATCGAACTAAATTTTTCAGCCGTCCAAAAAGCCTATTAGCTGCCTAACGACCGACTCGCCATCAGAGCGGCTTTGGGATCCGCAAATCTCTAAGGCTCTGTTCCTTCCTATGATTGTGTCTTACAACGGCTTCGCCGGTTGCCTTTGACGTCAATTAAACACCTTCATTAATAGGCGTTCTTTTCACCTCCTCGCGAGATCCCTTTTGTTTCTTAGTCCGTCTGCTTTTTTTCAGGACATCGCGACCTTTCCTTGTCATGTCCTCCACAGAGTCCCAATCAAAATCCAGTGTAGGCCCCGGGAGTGGCTCCCCATGTAACAATCCTGAAGTCAAACCAAACAACGCCAGGATCCATCCACCGCGTCTCCAACATTCACCATCGTTGCCTAATATTTGGTTAGTTTTTCCTTACTACGCAGGCTCACTTTTTTTTTGAACCAGAAGTCATTTGAAGGTTTCCGCCTCACTCTGGCCCAATCCCTCCTCAATTCGAGGAGATAACTCGCGAGCCACTTCGCCGTCTCTCCACGCCGCCCTGCCCAGATGTCGCCAACTTGGCAATGTCTAGTCCTGTAGAGCTCTCAGCAGATAAGAATTTGAATCACCATCGCGATTCGCTATCCGTGGACCACGCGCAGACGCGACCTTTGAAAATTTCAATGCGCCGTCGAGCCGACCGTGAACATAATCACACTAATTCATTACTCACGCCACCTCTCACGCCATCGTCCAGCTTGAAAACTGCGCCCAGCTCTGAGTCTGCGGTTCAAGCTGATGTCAACTCTGACTGCACTCATGAAACCTTCGGCAACGAAGCAGACCGCAAATCTACTAGATTTCTCCTTGTACGCTCCTCTTATGTCCTAAATAAACAGTGTCTTAAAATTTCCATAGCTCGGGAATGTTTCCAGGCAAGTTCGACACGAGATACTCAGAGCATCGATTGTAGAGGCATTGACCGCACCACGTGCCGGTGCTCAAACCTCGCCAAAAACCCCTTCTATAGCTAGGTGCCACACAAGTAGTAGCATCCTCAGTGAAGATTCTATCAAAGGTATTTTTCTCCGTTGCCAGCAATCCGACGGAATTGTTTTGTTGGCATTTTTTGATGTTCGCCACGCGGAAATTGCTAAAACAGCTATTGCGACGCCTTCAACGGGACCATTATCACAATGCGTCGGTGACGATCTTGCAGAAGATGGGACGAAGGCTTGGATTACCTGTCATTTCATATCTGGGGAGGAACTTGCCGAGGTTGCTTCTCATGTTTACCCTGTTATGACGCATTTACTCATGAAGCGTTTTAGGTTATTGGAAGTTCTCCCTTTCTTACCTCCACAAATGCATCCTTTTCTTTGGCAGTGGAGGACAGAGCCTTGGTGGATCCTAATGATGAGAGACATCTGTCAGCTAATGCTGACTATAGTAGCGAGGATGATAATGTGGGTCCAGCCCTTGCTGTGACGGATGGGGATACCTCCGGCCTCAATATTGGGATGCTGAAGAGATTCCTAAAATCATTCGGTGGTCTTCGATGTTTTTCGGCAGCGAAGGATATCGATGATCAGAACAAGGTGATTCATCGATTTTCTTGTTTTGAGGATCGATCTGATTTCCGTTGTGCATAAAGCATCAGAATGAAACCGTATTTCGTATTGAGTACTATGATGTCCGCGCGGCGACCTCCGCTTACGCTGCTGTTGACAAGCAGACCCTTTTTGGCATGAAGCTCCGTGTTTTCGGAAGAGAGGACCTCGCAGATTCATTGTCCGCGAACCAAGGGCCTCAGGGGCATTCTTGTGCCCAAGGTGCTACTTCAAATTCATATGTCGCTGAGCAGAATGGAGTTGCAGCTTCTTCGGTGGAGAATCGTGATGAGCTACCAACGCAATTCGGATATCCCGGACAGTTCTCCCATACAAGAGAGCGACTTTTCGTAGATGGTCCACAGGCACAAATGCACTATAATAGTATTCAAGGCCAGGAAGCTTTCACAAACTCTGGGTCCCCCGTCCCTTCCCCTACATACTTTTATACTTCTGAATCCAGCGCAGATGCACCATCATCGGCCAGTCTTCCAAGCGAAGATCTCAGCCCCTCGGGCTCAGAAGACGCGCTACACAATGCCCCTAACCTCAGCGAGGGACGTCCATGGTTCTGTGATACTGGAGCACAATTCCACTCCAATCATGGACTCTATCCACATCATGATTGTTATTATTGCCCATCTCAAGGCAGCCCGGCCACAAACCTAATATCGAACTATTATCTACCATGTTCAACGCCATCACCGTATTATCAACCAGGGCCACAGGCGCCACTTCAAAATGCGCTATTCTCAGCCAGTCACGCGTATGGCTATCAGTATGACAACCCTTACCCGCAGCAGCACATGACACCAATAACGTCTCCCAACCCAGCGAATATGTTTGAACACGCTGTGACAGTATCTCGTCCACATGCCAGTGACTTTTGGTTTCCTGAGCCACCTGTCCCGCCTCCCGGGAATCAGAATCCGCCGTATTATGGCCCTCAGCCACCCGTGGCAGGATTTCCGAGTAAATGCGATCATCGAACGTTACCTGAAGCTACTGGCGACATCTATCGGTCCAATATTCCACCAACGATTGGATCGTCATCATACCAACGTTCCGGTCATCCTACTTCCTTGCATGCAAATGCTAATGTTGGGAAAGAACCCCGCCCGTCCGCCGAACATAATCAACTCAACCTCAGTAAAATTGAAGACGGTCAAGACACACGCACCACGGTCATGATCAAGAACATACCGAACAAAATGAGTGATAAAGACCTAGTGACATTCATTGGAAAAGTTTGTCCTCGTCGGATAGATTTTTTGTACCTGCGTATGGATTTTCAAAACGGTATGCAATCTCCTTATGAGCATATTCAGATGCGTTGACTATCTTATGAATAGGGTGCAACGTTGGTTATGCTTTCGTAAACTTCATTACTGTTCAGGACTTGCTTATATTTGCTAAAAAAAGACTCGGTCAAAAATGGTGTGTGCCTCTTTCCAAACTTTGAATTTTGTTTGGTAGAAAATTTCCATCAAGGAATATGTTTTCCAGCGAGAAAGTACTTCAAATGAGTTATGCGAACTATCAGTACGTTTCCACGTATTAATCTCATATTTCACATATGAAATGATATTGCAGAGGAAAGGAAGCTTTGGTCGAGAAGTTCAAGAACTCCTGTATCATGGATGAGCAAGAGTCTTGGCGGCCAAAAATTTTTTATTCTGAGCCCGGTCCTGAGCAGGGACTTCCAGAACCTTTTCCCGCCCCGACGCACATTCGGAGAAAAGAACGAAGCGCTTTTAATCGTGGCGCACTCTATGTTCCAGGCACTGGTCGTGGTTTGACGCCCCCCGGCTCTATTTCCCAGACTCGCCGTTTGGAGGATACACGTAAAATTAATGATCGACATGGTCAAAGCTCCACACCAGTATCGTATACACTTGGTGGTAACGCACGTCGACGCTTGAATACTAAATCCTGGGGATCATCTCAGCAGGAATAAACGCCACCACCACTTTACAATAGATTCGCCACTTTCTAAACTTTCATAAGTTTTTAATATTCTCATAACGCCTTTTGACATGTTTTTGTCGCCCCGAAGTCATCCGTTTAATCACTGTCAGTCATGCTTCATGCTACATATTTACCCGCACCATAATTTTATTATTACTGACTTCCTCCGAACTATCTCACGCCACATTGATTTCCTTCTAGTTCATCCTTTTACTGCTGATGTCTATTGCTTAAATTCGTTGAATATGATTTTATAGTGTGTCAACTTCTTGCCAGTTCTGCATAAGTTTGTATAAGTGTCAACAATTGCCCACCTGACCCCAGTGACAGCGTCAATTTGACATTGGCACCCGAGAGCTGGTCGTGTTTCCTCGATCGTATGACTGTCTGGTTGTAACGGGTTCCCGCTAAGTATAGTACCGATGTTTGTTCTTATGGGACAGGTGGTCCAACGTTTTCGTCGCGTGCAACTCCGATATGTTCCATTTTAGGCAAAACGTTATATTGGACCACTTGGAGGAACGGTCAAGCGATGTGAGATGTGTGTCCTAATGGGACGGGACCGCGGGAAGTCCAGCTGGTTTGTCGCATACAACTCCGACCCCATGTTTTCTAATTCACGGAATTGTGGTAAAAACAAAATGGCATGTTACCTGAGCCCCAAATGAGTACATTATTTATAGGTGCCTTGTTCGGTCTTTCCTTTCAATGCAGTCGCGGCATCTCCCATGACATCTTACTTTGCACTGAAGCAGCTTGAGAAAGAATTTCCTTATATAAGCTTATTGACGTTTCCAAATATCCTCGTACATCGCGGCACTGTCAATTGTGTCACCGGCAAAGAATAAACGCACATCACGAGGTACCGTGTCTTTTTCAAAAATATTAACCTTACTTGGTACTCGGGAGGCGTGAACATTGCGCGGACCCGGATATAGGATTCCTCAAATGAGCACGTGAAGGCCTCTAGGACTCTTCATCTATGCCTATAAGGTGTCTCTTGACAAGCTTGACAAGTTCCAATCGTCCGAACATGCTTTGGAGAGCAATCTGGCGGTAACCGGTACAAGTTGTCTGGGACTCTATTCTGATTTCCTCTGCTTCTTCATCGATCATGAGAAACTCAACGCCTTGATTCGGAGTTAATTTATTGAGTCAATTGAGTTTTGCCTGATTGGTCGTATTTAAGAGGGATTCTCCTTGTTGCTGTCAGTCTTTACCGCCATGGACGACGTACCCAGCACTCTCTCACAAGCAAGGATAGCCCAGTCTCTGGTCAAAGCCGCTGTCGCAAAGCATAATGATCGCTATCAAAGTGTCTTTCTGAAGGCAGTAAGTATGATGCCGGGCTTTCTTATTCACTCTCATCTTCACATCTAAATCGTATTGGCAGGTAGCGGCTGGCGCGATGTTGTCGTTTGGAGGCTTGCTTTCGGAAGTCCTGTCTGGAGGTGCTGTTGGATTGACACAGTCAAATCCAGGGATCGTCAAGGTCTTGGGAGGATTTGTCTTCCCAGTCGGTTTGGTTATGTCAGTTCGCGTCAGCATTTGAGATGCCAGTTCACTACACTTAGCGTTGTACAGGATTGTTCTTCAGGGCTTCGAATTGCTAACTAGTAACATGATGGTAAAGTTACCTCTCTTTAGGTCATTGAGCTATAATATGAACTTGACAGACTTTCCCTATGGCTGTTCTCGCAAGAGAGATACCTTGGTGGAGTCTTCCACTCAACTGGCTTATTGGTGCGTGCCTCGATATCACGAGTAATGCCTAGTTCAATTAAGCTTCCGTAGTCTTATTTGGCAATCTTGCCGGCAGCCTCTTTACCGCCGAAATCCTTGTTCATTGTAGGTCTGCCTGAAGCATATTTTTGAATTTTGAATCGATCAACGTTTCATAGATAGCGGTATTGTATCGACTGAACCATACATTTCATATATACAATCGTTTGCTCTGTACGTTCTCTAATGATTCCTTGATGCTTATCATGCAGAAGAATTCTCCAGACACAAAGCTGCTGATCCTCACTGGCATCAGATCTTTCTGAGAGGTATTGGGTGTAACTGGCTCGTCTCCGTCGCCATCTGGGTAAGTGACTAATACATGTCCGAATACCATTTTTTGAAGAATCGCACAGCAAGCAGCGGGGGCAAGAGAAACGATATCAAAGGTAGAGCCCCTAAGAACAGACGTCGAAAATTTCAATTTCTTGACATGACGTTGCACAGGTATTTGCCATATGGATTCCGATATGGGTGAGAAATTCAACGTTCAGCCTCAGTCTTCTCGAGAAAATTGAATGATAGCGTTTCTAGATTTTTGTCGCATGTGGTTTCGACCACGGTGAGAAAACAGACATTGTTGTGTGGATATTTACTTATATTCTATAGTTGTGGCCAACATGTTCTCTGTCCCGCTCGGAATCATGTTTGGTGCCGATGTACGTGGATTGGGAATCATTGCCTATCATATTCCATATTCTTACTATTTTTTATCATCTTAGCTCACTGTTGCGGCGTACATTCGCAAGTATGTCTTTGTTGCACAACGCAACGTTGCTTACTAAACCAACCTTCTTATTATAGATCTTTGATCGCCGCTTTCTTTGGCAACGTGGTTGGAGCTTTACTTGTGGCCCTTCCTGCAACCTATTTCTATCTCTTGGATCATGATGCGGGTGGACTTCGTGCCGCGGAAAACGGGACGCTAGTGTCGGACAGAATGTCCAGCGGACATACAAGTGGTGAAAAATGATGATAATCGTATGTTAATCAAACTGTCAATCACTCGACGACTCATTATGATTACAAACTAACTCCGGGCGCTACGTGCGAAGGGTGTTCTTCCTTTATTAGCTTTTCAGTAGTCGACTCGAGACCTTGATATTATGAGAAACCATGGTACATCAATGAGAATGAAAACTGCAAGTTGATATACTCCTGCCCTAGGATGTTTTTGGCTCTTTCCCTAATTGTTGGTTAACGAACTCAGCTATCCCGGGTAGTGCTCTATGGATCAATTTCACCACTTGTGACTCGTCTAAGATTACACTCAATATCAATCTACAGGCTGTCAAGTAAGAGACACACCTATGGGAATCAGTTCTCCGTGCCTCCGTAGGTCTTTTGGTTTGAGTGCGGGTGTCAACGCGTTATGCGTAGATGGAAGTACAACAAAAGAATTCTGTGGGGCCCATTAGTAATGAAGTGAAGTTAATGGAGCAGAAGAGACCAACTTTTCGATACCACTCAGCCAAATCATCAATATACTTTGGAGCTTGTGGTACATTAGAGAGTCCAACTATTTGAATGACAGCTTTGACCAATTTCATGACACCAGTAGCTAAAACGGATGGTTAGATCACCAAGTTTCACTACTGACTTATCACATACTTCTACGTTCTAAGAGGTCCATTATAGGACGGCTCCCCGGCCCATGGCCAATCAGAATTACATCGCGTGCACCTGAAAGTCTGAGAAGAGGTGAGTCAGCAATTCCACGGAGAATGTCTCGACATACTGTACATAATTGTCCCACAGATATATCAATATGTCTTTGCCAAAGTCTTCCGAAGCTTTCATTCGCTACGCCACAAACCAAGGTAAAATCTTTCTTGATAGACATTTCATGGAATTGACTTACTGAAGGGTTGGACGCAGGTTTCGGGAATAGGTTTGCATCCAGCAACGAGAAATGTTCTTTTTTCACCCATGTTAAGAGTTCTTTTGAGAAGTCGAGCTAAGTCAATTCTCAAAAGAAGACTATACCATAACGGGCTTATGATATACCAGATATGAACGTTCCATCTCAACATTCAATGTTGCAGATGATTGTAACTGGACGCGCAGGTTCCCACTGATTTTGTTCATAAGGAATCGTTCCAAAGATGGATAATGGTTCGTCTTACAACTCATGGAGAAAGACGACCATTGTATTGTTCTCGAAGATGTCTGGCCTGAAAAGTACTAATTAAAGGATTCCATTAGAGGGAAATGAGACCTACGTGCACGATATTTGCGTCGAAAATCGCTTTTCCAGTTCTGGTGTCAGGAGGGGTATTTGCATCATATCATACTGGGTGTATAAGTAATGTTGTCGGTGTGCCTTGAGAACTTCTAGAAAAGAGTAGCAGTGAGAAAAAGACATGGTTCAAGACCTGATTTAAAACCTGGAATCGAGAAACTGATCTCCTCCAATCCTGTGGCAAGCATGAAATCTGGGCATTGCTGTGCGTTAAATCAACCACACCTTCTCGTGGCTCGCAGGCTTTTGGATCCACGCTTTTCCAGTACTTGCTTTGTTCACGAGCAACAAAAAAAACTGTTTCCGTAGCCTCTTCCCCAGCAACCATTGATGGTAATGGTTCTGGGGCTTCGCCAAGGAGAACACTTGTAACAGCCAATGCAGAACGTGATATTGAATCCAAGTTGTAGCCTCCCTGTCGTAGATTCAAGTTGAGTTGACTTCAATGTAATGGAAAAAGAAGAGTATTTGTACCTCAAGCGCAACAACGAGCCGACCACCAGCAAGACCAGCGAGCATGTGTGTCATGTGAGCATATCCTGCTGGCGATACGTGACACTCCCCGAGGTCGTCGCCTTCAGCTGCATCAAAACCTGCAGAAACTAGGAATCGTGGAACGATTGAGTCATTTTTTATAAAAGACATGCAGCAGGCCCACTGATGACAAGTTCCGGTGCAAATTCCATAGCGATGGGCATCACAATTTTCTGGAAGGCATAGATATAGTCGGCATCCATCATACCGCCTTCAGGCCATGGAATGTTGACAGAGCTCGAGGAACATCAGAAGGGCATGTGCCAACCTTGAAAGAGTTCATCTTACTATCCAAGTCCAGCACCCTCGCCACAAGATTGCATACCGCCGAACGGACCACAAGGGTAGAACGTTCCCTGTTCGTATCGGTGTAGAGAGATATATAGGACGCTGGGATCGTCATTGAACGCACGCTGGGTCCCATTGCCTTTCAAGGAGATTGAACCCAGACACACGAATCTTTGCAGAAATCTTACCATGATGAACGTCCCTTCAAAAGGCTGTCAATTTGGTGATAAGTCATATAAATGAACGCACCAATCGAGAATTAGAATTTTCTTGATTGGGGTTAGTTGCTGTACCACTCGTGTAGCAACCGCGACGTTATTGAAGAAACAAAAACCCATGTGTTCGTCTGGTTCTGCGTGGTGGCCAGGAGGTCGAACGATGGCAAAGGTTTTCTGGAGTTCACCACGCGCCACTGCCAAACAAGCCTCGATGACCCCTCCACAACTCAATAGTGCGGCACGCGTCGTGCCCTGCATGACATATAGGGAAAGCTGTTCATAATAGTCTGCAGAATTAGCCATCTCCTGGTCAGTCATATCTTACGTGATTTTCAGCAATAGATCAGAGATCATTAGTGGAAACATACCTTTGATGGCCTGTACTTTGTCCCAATGATCCTCGCTATGAACGAGCAATGCTTCTCCCCTTTTGACAGGTCTAATGGGAATCAATTTCATCTTAGAGATATGATGGTTTGTCGTGAGTGCATTGTATATAGAAGATATACGGTGGGGCGTTTCTGGATGGCCAGTGGGAGAGAAATGGGACATCATTTCGGAAGAGTAGACAAAACCAACAGTATACTCTGAGGGATGGAGAGGAACAGAGGAGGGACGGGGACGGGGATCGGGGATTGGGGGATCATGGTGGTTTGGAGTCAAAGAGGGACCGGCACTGCTGTTTGACATTCTGGAGGACAACTCGGATGAATCCTTCCAACTTGCCACAAACTCCCATCAATCCTTGTTTGTCGATAAAACAAACTCCCATCATGCCGCCCCGCAGGGACAACGACAAGTTCATCGACTACGACTCTGACATCTCTGTAGATGACGATGCAGCCGAACTGTCGAAGAATTCCAAGGGCAAGGGCAAGGCCGCTGACTCGAGGCGCAAACGCGACAAAAGCAAGGGCAAGGCTCAAGACGCGGTATTGTGATTCATATCCCTGACTGCCGCTGTATATCTCACATGCAATTCCACCCAGCAAGCATATACGTGGGAGGCATCTTATACTCGCTCATGGGAGACAGTGCAGGAGGATGAAGCAGGAAGCCTGCAAGCCGCTGTGGACGACTGGATGGCACGAGGCCGGCGACGGAGGTCTGTATCACCGTTCTCCACAGCTCTTCTTCTTAAATCGGTGATCAAGGCTACTTGCACCGTCGACCGCGATACGGCGGACTATAATACGGCATCTCGTTCTGCTACTCGATCTCTCGGCAGCAATGATGGACCGCGACATGCGCCCGACGCGTTTCGATCTAATGCTGCAATCTTCTCGCGAATTCATTGCAGAATGGTTCGACCAAAACCCACTTGGGCAAATTGGCGTTGTGGGTATGCGTGCAGGGATCGGCGAGCGCATTGGGGAGATGTCTGGTACTTGTTTTTTGGTCTACAAGGTGTCGCGTGCTCATGTAGTCAACTGGCCAGGGAACCCTCAGGAAGTTTTAAAACATATAGCTGATCGTCACAAACTACAACCCACCGGCGAACCCAGCCTCCAGAACGCCATCGAAATGGCGCGTAGTAGCATGAGGTACGCTCTCACCCCGCATCTCTCCCAATCACACCTATAGTCCCTCAAAGTCACCTCCCCACGCATTCTTCACGCGAAATCATCATCATCTTCGGTTCCCTCACTACCTGCGACCCAGGTAATATCCACGATACCCTTGACTCTTGTGTCAAAGCCAAAATCCGCATCTCTGTCGTTGCTCTCGCGGCCGAGATGAAAATATGTCGTTCCTTATGTGAAAAAACCGGCGGTGCGCCTCTGTTCTCTTTTCCTTCTTCCCTTTCTCTATTCACGCCCTGCTGACGTACATAGGCCAATTTGGTGTTGCTCTCAACGAAGGACACTTCCATGATCTTCTCTTCGAGCTAATCCCCCCACCTGCACAGCAAGCCACCATAAGCCGTGTGGGTTCCGCTTCCAACGCCCGCTCCGCAAACCCCAGCGCCGACCTGATGCTCATGGGCTTCCCCACGCGTCTACCCGACACTGCTCCGCCAGGCTTGTGTGTGTGCCATAGCGAGATGAAGAGCGAAGGTTTTCTGTGCCCGCGGTGCCTCTCGAAGGTGTGCGATGTCCCCACGGACTGTGACGTGTGCGGGCTCATGATCGTGAGCTCGCCGCATCTTGCAAGGAGTTATCATCATCTATTCCCTGTGAAAGTGTACGATGCTGTGTATGTCATTCTGTTCTGTTTCTCCGTAGTGGCGGTAGCGATGTCTGACGTGGATCTGCATACTCACACATAGACTTACCGAGGATCAAGTTTTGCCTAACGCACCCAAGACTTGTCACGCATGCTCAAGGCCTTTTCCAACGCAAACAGCAACACATACAAGTGAAGGTCTAAGTCCGTATGGAAGGTATAGATGTCCAGATTGTCAAAATGATTTTTGTTCCGACTGCGACGTATTTGTGCATGAGGTTGTGCATTGTTGTCCAGGATGCGGGAAGTAACGTCATGTATCTAGAGCATGATAAATAACATGTAAGCTATAGATTAATGTGTTATGGTACTATAAGATCATAAAGTACTAGCCGCAGTCTCCCATGATAGTTGAGAGGAAGGTCACCGTTGAGAAACAGCTCCTCCTTCCCAGTTGCCGAAGTCGTCCTCGTCCTGATTTAATCGCCGAGATTCAACTGTCGAGTGCCGGTTCAACGAACTTCCGTAGGGTATATGTGTGCTTTCCTCTTCCTCAACATCATCCTCGCCAATCAAACCAACCCCTTCCTCGTCTCTCGCGTTGACTTTCCAGCTCACGCTCCTGCCCTTGCCTTTCACCTTGACCCTGTCCACATCCTTGCCCTTTCCATCCCTCTTATCTCCAATGACAGGTATTGGATTCTGATGGTGGTCCACATCAGGGTCTTCTTCCTCCAAATGGGCAGCTACATTCTCATCACTATCTCCCTCCTCCCCAAGAGTCCACAACACTTCCCTTTCGCCTCTCTGGCCTGCACGGCTTTCTTCAACGTCTGTTTTTCCTTTCTTGGCAGTGCGGGATGGCATTACGGGCGCGGAGCTCGTCTGCTCAGGCTTTTTATGTGTCAGGAGAACGACACCAGAGATGAGGATGAGGATGGAGAGGAAGATGAGGAAGAGAGTCCAGCTCTGGTATGCGTCTACCTCGTTGTTAAATATCAGCGAATCGAGGAACCTAAAGACTAAATCATTGAGGGGTCAAAGGAAAGATAAAAAATGGACATACCCTGTTGCAGTATATATGCCGTAGAATACAGGAACGACCAGCGTCGAATCGTAAACTTTTAAACCACGGTTCAAACATATGATTTGTAGTACAGCCGTCACTGCAAGGAGAATTATTGTGAATATAGGTGCTGCATGACCAAATTGATTTCCTGGATTCTGCTTGGAAAGTGACCCGGAGAGCAACTTGACCATTGCTTTTGCAAATACAAGAGTCCCACCAGCGAGGTCACCACCACAGCAGGCCCACAGGATCCCTAGCGTCCATGCGACCTGCTTGTCGTCTTGAGGAGCGGTCCAGACCTCGAGGCGACCGGTAACCCAGACCATAAGTGAAGCCCATGTGGCTCTAAGGGTACGTATCGCGCCTAATAGTGAACGAATGAAAGAGGATATTCGCCATCGCCCACTATTGGTAGCGCGTATTCTGCTATTGCCGTTGGGGAGGGAGTCACGAGAAGCAAGAGGAATGTCGCTGTTCGCGACAGGGACAGCATTTAGGTCACTCCGTGAAGCCAGGACAGCGTCAAGGCGCTCGACAAAAATCATAAGGATAACGAGAGCGCCCGACATGAAGAAAAAGAAGCCGAGCCAGCCACCGCGTCGCCAGAGATAGGTTATGTGTGCCACATCTGTTTGGGAGGAGAGGCCAGAATTGATGGAGCCGAATGCGACGATACCGATGACGCCGAGGATGACAATGATGGTACCCTGGGAAAGAGTGAGACATTATATATAAAAGCAGAGGGTGAGAGAGATACGTGCATAAATGTCTGTGCTGGTGACGGGTGTGCCGACAAGGAAGCGGGCAAAGAGGAAGTTGAAGATGAGTGAAGACGAGCCGAGGGGTGCGACGTATTCTGAAGACTGATGAGGACGAGAACAAGAGGACGGGGACAACGTACCAGCGCGCATATACTCGAGGGCCAGCGTGCTGCCTAGCAGCTGGGACATTCTAGGTGGCAGAGTGAGTTTCAAGCGATGTGGGAGAGATGAACGAACATGTAGAGAAACATGCCGAGCAGCCAGAGCGGACGCTTCCAGTCCTCTTTCCTGGCAGACTTTGGGACTGCGCTGGTGCGGACATGGTCGAGCTTTGTAAGGTTGAGGCCGGCGGCGTTGAGGACAGAGGCGAGGAGGATGATGGCGAGGCCGATGATAAAGGCGACGACGGGATGAGGAGGATCAGAGACCATGAGGGAGGAAGCTCAGCTGAAGCACGTGCACAGCTTTCTCAATGGACTGCAGGTAAGCACATCTGCCCGCCAAAACTCTCTGCCCATTCCGCGCCCAGCACCAGCAACTGCAGCCACAGCTCTCCTGCATTTGCTGTCATCCTTGTCGTAGGTCTGTCTCTATCCGTCCCACCCATCCCCGGCTCATCCTCCCCAGTAATCATTGTCATCACCGCCTCGACAGGCTACATCCTCACACGCAATCGCAGGAGGACTGCCCAAGCGCTTGGCAGTCACATCACCCGCAGCAGTGGCCATGCTAGTCATCACCGCACAGAGCTCGCCACGTTGACCATCCCACCTCCCCTAGTGTTCGAGCCTGCACCGCCCTACGAGCCCAGTCCGGCGCCAATACAGCATCCTCCACCGTCGTATTCACCCAGGTAGAACCTACATGTATCGCATTATGTTGTGTTTTGAGACAGAATCTAATATCAAGATGCGATTTTCTTGACTCTTTGTGCAGACGCTTTTGAAGAGGCGCCTCGGCGACGGGTGCCTGAGACTCCTAAGATCCGGTCCATCTCTTCGCATGCGTGCAGTTTCAACATTGACTGGTGCGCTTTCAGCTGCCGCAGAATACAATACAATCAGCGTGTACTCTGGATGCACTTATGAAGTCGGCCCTCGCACTGCTGCAATTAACTTTTTAGCATTCGATTAAGTAAGAGCGCGTTCAACGCGTTCTTTTGTCACGTGACAAATTACAGATCAGAAATCGCGTCACGTCGCTGACTTGAACCACGACCAATGCCTGGCCGCACTCTGCAGCCGGGAGCAGCAGCTCTGAGCGACAAGGTGACTACACAGGTTCCACGGATATTTGAGCAGGCTCAGACATCGCTCGCGAACCATCAAAAAAACTTGGTGGCCCTGTATAAACTCCAGACTGAGGCAGCCCAATGTACTGAAGAAGTCAGGAAAGGGCGGGGAGTCAAATTGGTCGGGGAGAAGATCTTTGAAGAGGCTATACTTCACATTATCTTACGCGTCTTACCGCTCAAGAAAGGCGTTACGCCCGCTGATCGAGTAATCAAGTTTATCGGTGGCTATGTGAGGTTTGTGAACGAGAAAGGTATGTATTTCACTTCTACTTGCGCTGCACGTGGCTCATCAGCTTGTAGCTCTTGAGCAACAACACCAAGAGGGTGCCGATGAAGACGAAGACACGACGGCATCAAGATTTACCGCCTGCTTGCTCAAATTTTTCTGCAAAGGTTTCCTGTCGAAGGACAAAAACGTGCGCTATCGTATCCTCCAGTCAGTTGCAGAGATGGTCTCCCATCTTGGTCTAGTCGAGTGAGTAACAGCAATGATTCCACTTCAATTCCAACCCTCCCCTAGTGAAGAGGTCTACTCTGAACTCCGCTCCTCGCTCATGGATCGCGTCAACGACAAAGAAGTCAATGTCCGTGTACAGGTGGTCATTGCACTTTCGAAGCTATCCGGTACAGAAGGCCCAGCTGAGGAAGGTGAACAGACTGTCCAAGAGCTCTTGACAGACATTATGGAGCACGACTCATCGGCGTATGTTTCTCTCAATTTCCTGCGTGCTCTTTCTCCTAGTTGACAACTACCTAGTGACGTTCGTCGTGCTGCCGTCCTCAATCTCCCCATCGACGAAACAACAATATCCTCAATTCTCGATAGAACACGCGACACCGATACCACCATTCGCAAGCTTGTCTATAGCGCCATACTGGAAAAGAATGTCACCATCGGAGACAATGACCAAACAATGGGACCAACTCATCCACGTGCTCTGTCAATTGCCCAGCGCGAACTCATCATTCGCAATGGGCTGGGTGATCGAGAGCCAAGCGTGCGTGCTGCTGCCGCTTCGCTACTTGGGAGATGGGTCGATGTCGTCGGGGAGCAACCTCCGGTTGATGGTGAGGAAAAGCATAATGTGAAAGTCGAAACCGGGCTGGTGCAGTTGCTAAAAATGCTGGACCTGGCAGAACAAAAGTATCCTGTTGATGCCGTTCTGAGTATATTCACCTCGCGGCCAGAAATCTTCCAGACCATGACCTTTGGTCGTGAGTTCCAGCTTCTTTTTTTGCTTTTTTATGAGCTGAAATTTCTCATTAGATGATTTCTGGGAGAATCTTACCCCTGAAACGGCGTTCCTCGCGCGAGTCTTTGTCGAGCACGGCCTGGCGACGAATGACAATGTCCGCCTTGAAGCCGTGCTCCCGGTTGTCACCGAAATGGCGTTCCGTATCCAAGATGCGTTCAACGAGCTTACGTCTCGTATCGAAGATGAGGAAGAAGCGCGTCTCCTTACCGACCTAACAGAAGACGAGAAGATACGTTATGAAGACGCGCGACTGGAGAAGGAAGCAATCATTGGAGAACTCTTACAGCTGGTAGTCAACCTGGATTATTCCGATGAAATTGGGAGAAGGAAGATGTTCCAGCTCGTCCGTAAGTGTCTTGTATCGTACATGGCGGTCCATTCTCACCGCAGCTTTTGTCCAGGTGACATGCTTTCGCAGGAGTTGCTTCCTCAGTCTCTGCTGAACAAGTGCCTTGACGTCCTCAGGAAACTGTCTCCTAACGAACGAGACCTCATTCGCGTTCTCGTGGAGCTTGTCCAGGACCTACGCGACCGGACTCACGGAGATGGCGAAGAAGACCCGACTGTATGGCTCACAATTTTCTTTTTTATGTTGTCCTGTCTTGTCTTACCTTTGTGACAATGTAGAAAGATGCGGATACAGAGACAAACTTCGGCGAGACTCCAGGCACGGTTCAAGTGCCTCGTCCCAAACTATCTCGAGAGCAGACGGCAGAAGAGAAGGCCCGTGCTGATGCTATTGACCTCAAATGCCTACTGCTTTGCATTGGAATGCTGGAGCGAGTGAACGGGGTCGGTTTTGTTCTCTTTTTCATCTTCTCTCAGCTCAAACTTGATTAAAAGACACTGGACGAAAACTCGACTTTGGAAGGCATTTTGCAAGAGCTGATCATTCCGTCCGTCAGGCGTAAAGAGTATATCTTCCGGGAGAAGGGCTTGATAAGTTTGGGTTTATGCTGTCTGATAGCCAAGGTATGTCAAATCATTGTTCTTTGAAATGGCCTGCATACTGACTTATGGAACTATAAGCCGCTGGCGGTCAATTCTATCAAGCTTTTTGTGGATCAAATACCACTCTCACCGGAATCGCTCCAAGAAAGTTTGATACAGGTCGTCTTTGACGTGTTTATGGTCCACGAGGCTGAACTTCGGAAACATCGACCAGAAATTGTGTGTTTCATTGCATGGCATTTGACCATATCTGAATAACCGTCGCTCAGATCCCTTATATCATGGAAACGATGCTAGGCCTCCTTGATGCCGCGGCCTCGGACAAGGTGCGGGCGTTGGTAGGCTTGGGTCTCTCGAAACTCATCCTTGCCGGGATGGTCACCGAGGATGAAGTATGCGGTTATTTTGACTAGTCAGAGTTTCTGCTGAATTGCATATTACCTAGCCAGTGCTCGAGTTGCTCCGAACGTATTTCTCTCCCACAACTGAGAGTAATCTAGAGCTTCGGCAGTGCCTCACATTCTTCTTCCAAGTTTTCTGTTATTCTTCATCTACTAATCAGGCGACAATCGGTCGTGTTAGTTCTGTTCCATTGATTCTTGGAGGACCGCTTGGCTGATATGGGTCGTCCTTCAGATGTTTCTTGAGACGTACAAGGCACTTAAGGACGATCGCGAGACTCTGGAGGAAGATGAGGAGATGATCAGTCCGGCACAGATTTGCACCCTATTCGTGGATTGGACGGACCCTAATAAACTTCGAACTATAGTGTGCGTGATCAATCCCTCCTCCCGCTCAACGCTTATCATAAACACGGCTGACAGCGATGCGCATGGTAAACTGAATTTGGAGCATCAAGCAATCATGTCCGTTCAGCTTGATTTGGCCGTGGAAGTTCTTCGAAGCCTTCTCAAGGAGAACTGGGGGAGTAAGTATAATAACATCATCTCCTGTTTTTTCCTTCCTAATCTGTATGTGTGGCCTTCAGAAGATGACAAGAGAGCTTTGTGCCAGCTGCTTCCAAAGTTGTATCTTCCGGACCGTGCAGATGATGACAAAGTCAAGGGGCTCAAGGTCCTTATGTACACGTTACGCTCGGTTTGTTCGTTCCTTGAGAAGCCTTATTCTCGATTTAACCGTAAGCTCTTACTCCATCAGCGCCGACCGATACGCGATACGACGACTAACAATGCATTTACCAAGTTTGAGACGGCAGTCATGAAGAAGTATACTCAACAGCCGCAGGAATTCAGCGAAGAGGAATATAGGAAGCTTGAGCAGCTGCAGAAACTCTTTGAAATTGTAGATTCGATCATTCCTGATGACGACGACGAGGAAATTGGTCTTGATGAGCCTAAGAAGAAGGGGAAGAAGAGGTACGCGCTCGAATTGCAAGAGTGATGAGGTGATGATGAATGGAAGTAAACCTACAGGAGATCAGACAGTATCATGACGGCTACCACGGAAGGCGATGACGTGACTTCAGCGGGTTCTTCGAAACGCGGGCGTTCAAAGCCCAGGTCCAAGTGCGCGTCTATCCAGGGTTTGGTGGTATCGTGATTGAAGTCTTTATTTTCCAGGCGGCCACGTCTTACGGACGATGCCTCTGACGATGAGTTCACGGAATTGCACACGCCGCCTCCCCCGACACGTACAGTCCCAAAGAGATCAGCGTTAGCATTGTCCACAACTGCTCAAATTCTTGTCTGATCACTCATGCACTCAGGGCAAACAAGAAGCCTCCTCAGGCCGTCTACGTAAGCTCAGGTAGTGACGAAGAGGATGCTACTCCAGCCCCGCGAACAAAGCAAAGGTATGGCCCTGTCACTGTCTGCCTGTTTCCCCCGCTGATGTCACGATAGGTCAACAAAACAGGTCAAGAAGGAGGTGGAGGTGGATGAGGACGTTACATTTGATTCTATCATCGACGGAGACGATGACGAGGATGAAGAGGAGGAAGTACACGAGCTGCTTGCTGAAGCTTGACATGACTAGTTTCAGGTTCACTATATTCCTATTTGTATTTGATCTGTACACTATTTATTGGATTTGTATCTATGCTGCCGCCCGAGCTGCTACAACAAGCGTTCTTCCTGCATGTCCTCGCCACTGAGCCCGCGCGTGTTCTGCCGCCTCACAAATCGCTGCTCGCCATGATGGCCCGTGCGCCGTCTGCTGCGCAACCCTCGGCCATTCACGCGCGCGTCGAGCGCGTCGTCCACAAGGCCTTCTGGGACCAGGTCCGTCCGTCTCTCTCACTCGTCTCTCCGCTGCCTTGGATACAGACCAGCTCTAGGCCCTCCAATCCCTCTCGTCCCCGTCCCCAGCCGTCCAGCTCCCACGTCTCAAGCTCCTATACAACGATCTCCACGACGTCCTCACGCCCCTCTTCCCTCCACAGCATCCTATCCTTCTCACTCTCGCTGCTCCTCTTTCGCCTACGTCCTCCCCACTCCATTCGTCTCTCGCCCTCCTTACCGATGTCCTTATCGCCCTTCGTCAGCGATGTGCACCGGCCCGAGATACCGACATTGACACCCTTCTTGCCAAACTCGCGTCGCCGCTTCCGCCGTCGGAAACAGTTTCAGCTTCAGACACGCCGCACGAGAACCCGCTCGCAGTCCGTATAATATCTGCCCTGCGCGACCTCATATCACTCGCCGATGTCCTCAAACGCGATCTCACCAATACCCTTCTCGGCGCCATGACTGAAGCCCAGCTCGCAGATGTAATCCGCCAACAAGCGCAGGCCCGCGAGCGTGAGCTTGTTCTTGATCCTTCGATGTGGGCGTCCGTAGTCAAGGTCAAAGACCTCTGGAAGGCTTGGCTAGGTTCCGAAGACATTTGGATATCGCGTCTTCTCCGCGCCTTGACGTCTCCGATACCTGTGACATGCCACCCAGAGGGTCTACATCCTAACAGTCTCCCACCGCAATTCTTCTTCAGCCGTCCTGCCCTCCTGTACATTCAGAACTATTTGCAGGCACTCGTGATCTGTGCGACCCTCAATGCACTTGTACGCCTCCCGACTTCTATTTCTCCAGAGTCACCGCAGGATTTCATGTCTCGTGTATGGACACTACTCAAAGCTGAAGTTGATCGCGATGATTATACAAATCCGGTTGATAAACAGATTAATGGAGACGATGCAACGAAACTTGTCAATCTAGCAGACGAAGTCATCCGCGCGCGGAGGTTATCAACCACCTTACCCGTTTCGGAGGCAGAGGAACACAAACTGCGCGTGGCTGTTGAGCGCACGCTTCAGTTGCAAGACCCCGTGTTCGTACTTTTGCAGAGTCGCCTCGTCCGTGCTATTGATCAACGGATCATTCATCATATGAGTCGCGTTGAACAAGAAGTAGGTAATGAAAAGGATCATGTTGTCAGAATTCCAGAGATGATGAAAACCGGAAGGGTTCACCAAACGCTATGTAGTCCTGGTTCTCGCGATACTCCGGTAAAAAGGAATCAGCCGGCAGTCGTCATCAAGGGATTCGAGGACGCCGTCCTTGTGCAAGCTGTAGATGAAGTTGTAGAGAAGCTTCTTGCGGTGGTTTACTGGGTAAACAGTGTTTGGGGAGATACAACCTCCTCTTAGATTATTTTTGCTCCGTCCAAATTGTTTCTCTCTGATTAGATTTTATCTGCTGTAATCTTGAAGAATTTGCGCAGAATATCTATCCTTTTCATCATCTAGTCCCAAGGGATGCTGCAGACCCCGGGTCGGAGCTTTCACTTGGACTTGTTTCATCCCGCCGTCAATAACAACATAGGCTTATTATCAACGGGTCATGGGGCAAGCCTAGTTTGGTGATTATCTCGTTCCTCTCAAGGAGATTTTCGACTTTGAACTTCTTGGTTCATGTCCAAGTGTGTCATTTAGATTACTTTTGCTCTGTTTCCAGTTTGTTTCCTGATTAAATTGTATTTGCTGTAATCTCGAAGAATTTGCGAAAATTATCTATCCTTTTCCCTAAGGGATATCGCAGACCCCGGGTCGGAGCTTTCACTTGGTTTTATCCCGCCGAGAATGACAACATAGTCTCGTTATCAACCTACCCCTTGGGTCATGGGGCAAGCCTAGTTTGGTGATGACTTCGCTCCTCACAAGGAGATTTTCGGTTTTGAACTTCGTGGTTCATGTCGAAGTGTGTCATTACAAAACCCAAACTTGGTACTTATGATCGCGAATTGAGTGGAACCTTGTCAACAAGTTCACGATGCGCTACAAAGGCGCATGAAGAAGCTCTTAAACTCTATACTTGCCGTACATGGCCTTTTTCTACATCATAATTTAAACGCACCATATGTTCTTGTTCTTGTTCTTTTGATCTTGTAAGACTACCCACGTGGTCCCGACCGGGTTCCGTACTAAATACTCATAGTTCGGGCATGCATTAAACTTTACGGAACATTTATTCGATTGATACATCCTGTCTTACGTCTCTACCTAAATTTTACGAAAATTTTGTTCGACTCCTATTTTCATACTGTAAGAAGTGTAGACGTCTGTTAGCGTTTATCCACCTTGTTGAGCAGATGCTCTTGGCCAATGATAATGTGTCACAATATGAGGGCAGTTCCTGATAGTTACATGAGTTTAGGACGTTTCCTGATAGTGTTCCGTTAGTATAATCAACCGGTTTTAGCGCGGGACTGTATGAAAAGGCAAATTAATTAGGTACCACGCCACACACAAAGTTCCCCAAACAGAGCTATTCCAGCGGTAAATTCAATAAATGTCGCATCGTTCGGACGGAATTGGTGTCCAGCCAGACAGCCGAATTGCGATCTTTGTTCACATTCAACGTTTGGTGCGTTGTTTGTTTTTCTTTGAAGATCCTTCCGGGCGGGAAAGGTAGAAATCGTACCTCATACGTGGAAAGAATAGAAAATTCATGATTGGCCGGTGTCACATATATATTTGTGGCGGTCGAATTCTTGCGCACGTAAAGGGGTGCCGCGGACGAAATTGAGCAGCGGACGGAACCAAGATGATAAGATTGCGCGGCGAGTATGTCCAGATTTGTACTTCTATTTAATGTACGTGGCGGACCACATACTATAGTACTCATTAACGTTGCATGCATTTGTTCTGTCTCAGGTACATTTTTTAGACTTGTTACCGCAGAACAACACAGATGTACCATGCTGGTAGTAGTAGTGGATGTTCAAACGACAAATGCAATAGCACACGTCGGAGGTTGAGCTGGATTTCTGGAGACCAATGATTGAATTCAATTATAATGCCGGAGAACCTTTCAGGGACATCAAATTAATTGATCAAGCTCTAATCAGGGCGACAGGGCGCGACAATAATTTAGTCCAATTTTAGAAAGATCAGAGTTTGTCTGGGCTTAGGTCAGCGGTGGCTGGCAAAACATCTAAACTCGGACACGCGCTCTGGTTTTCATCGTCATCCTCACAAACTACGGATCTATTCCGGTGTCTCTTATTTAACATGCACTTCTTTATTATCAAACTTATACTTGTCTCTTGCTCTTATCTACCATGCGCAGTTCTATTGATCCCTTCGGCTCCTTCACGCGTTCGAATGGCTCCTTGGACTCTCCCGACTCCGCTGGCGCGACTTTGTCGCATCGTGCCTCTAATCTCCTCGCCAAGTTCGTCGAGATGCACAAAGAGCTTGAGGCGTACAAGTCAGTTACTTGTCCAGTTTCATCTTCAGATTGCACAATCTAATCTCTAATAGGAATGGCAAACCCGTCATAGTCGACGGCCAGACGCTCTCCATCGCTGCAGTCACAGCGACTGCTCGCTACAATGTCAAAGCCCATCTTGATGACTCTGTGGACATTAGAAATCGCGTTCAAAGTAGCCGTGACGTCATCTCGCGCAAGGTTGAAAATGGTACCAGCGTCTACGGTCTGTCTACTGGCTTTGGAGGCAGTGGTCTGTTGTCTAGCTTGGAGTGATACGCCATAAGCTCAAGTTTTTTTTCAGCTGACACCAGGACGGACAAACCCCTGCTTCTGGGAAAGGCGTTACTCCAGCACCAACACGCCGGTGTCTTGCCTTCCTCGGCGCGACCTCTTGATGCCCTACCGTTGCTTGACCCTAGTAGCTCACTCAGCATGCCGGAATGCTGGGTTAGAGGCGCGATGCTTATCAGGATGAATTCTCTCATCCGCGGCCACTCCGGTGTAAGGTCTGTTTCTGTTGACGGATCCGAGTCTTATCTCCGATTAACGTATGATCGCAGATGGGAGTTGATCGAGAAGATCAATGAGCTGCTTTCCTCAAATATCACTCCTGTCGTTCCTCTCAGAGGGAGTATCTCTGCCTCGGGCGGTATGTCTCTAGTTCTTGAGAGATAAATGGACTACTGACATTCTCACGAAAGATCTTTCACCTCTTTCTTATATCGCTGGAACGCTCAGCAAGTATCTCATTGTTCCGTAGCGACTGTGATTTTTTACTCTGCTTACTAGCTGCCAATCCTGCCATTCGGGTGTTCCACGGTCCCGCCTCGTACGGTCCTCGGCAGATGTTGCCCTCCAACGAAGCTCTCAAAGAACACAATATTACACCTTTTTCTCTTGCTTCCAAGGAACCACTAGGTATTCTCAATGGAACAGCTTTTTCTGCCTCTGTGGCTGCTCTGGCTCTCAATGACGCTGTTCATCTTGGGCTTTTAGCGCAAGTGTGCACAGCGATGGGAACCGAAGCTCTTCTTGGAACGCGAGGCAACTACGACTCTTTCATCCATGCGGTTGCACGTCCCCATCCTGGTCAGGTCGAGTGCGCCCAAAATATTTTCAATCTTCTAGAAGGCAGCAAATTTGCGCAATTGCACGATGTAGAAGTTGGCATTAATGACGATCAGTATTCTCTACGACAAGATCGTTACCCTCTACGTACCTCTCCTCAGTTCCTTGGACCTCAGATAGAAGATATCCTGGCAGCCTTGACAGCAGTAACTCAAGAATGCAATTCAAGTACGTTTACTGGAATTTTCAATCGAATAAATATCTGATGGACACGTACAGCTACGGATAATCCTTTGATCGATGGTGAGACCGGCGAAGTTCATCATGGCGGAAATTTCCAGGCCATGGCGGTAACAAACGCAATGGAGAAGACAAGGCTTGCATTACACCATATTGGAAAGCTTCTGTTTGCTCAAAGCACGGAACTCGTCAACCCTGCAATGAACAACGGCCTGCCACCTTCCCTCGCAGCAACTGACCCATCATTGAACTATCACGTCAAGGGAGTCGACATTGCGACGGCTGCATATGTCGCTGAGCTTGGGTACCTTGCGACGCCCGTTTCCACTCATATACAGTCTGCGGAGATGCACAATCAAGCTATCAAGTGGGTCCATGCTTTGTCTTCCTTAAGATCAGATTTTGATGATCATACTAGTTCTCTGGCTCTCATCTCGGCTCGCGCCACCATCAATTCCCTAGAAGTCCTCACGATGCTTACCGCTTCGTATCTTTATATTTTATGTCAAGGCGAGTTCTTTTTCAAGCATGCTAACAGCATTAATTTTACAATGTGTGATTTAGCTTTGGACATACGCGCCCTTCAACAAGAATTCATTGTGAAATTAAGAACGATTGTCAATGACGAACTGAACGGCATTTTTGGCGAGCACTTATCCCCTTCGCAGAAAGTCATTTTGGAAAAGAAAGTTTTGACAATTATGACCACAACACTCGACAAGACAAGCACAATGGATAGCTCAGACAGAATCAATGCCTCTGTAGCTGCTACAACTACTACTTTCGTCGATTTCTTCTCTGGGGCAGAATTTGCGGATGTGGCATTTAAGGCGACGCCTATTTCGCTTATTTCCCTGTTCCGCTCTCAAGTGGCGTCGCACGCGCTCACCCTTTTGGACCAGCTTAGGCGAGACTATCTTTCGGGCGATCGTGGCGCGGCGCCTGCTTCGCCGTTCCTTTGTAAAACAAGGGGTATATACGAGTTCATCCGTGTCAACCTGGGCGTTCGCATGCACGGCTCTGAAAACTACTCCTCTTTTGCGAACGGGCTTGGTGTTGATGAGGTCTCAATCGGACAGAATATTTCTCGCATTCATGAGGTAAGTTTCGAGTTCTTTGTCCTCCAAATCATCGGCTTGACTTCACTTTTTTGCCAGGCCATCCGGGATGGCAAGATCCAATCTACAGTTTTATCCTTGTTCACTTGAGGTCATTCCATCGCCCACAGTCTGATGTAAGATTAGATTATTGTAAGTTTATGCTTCCGGAAATTAGAGGTTGAAGTAGGGCAAAATAGATGCCCGATTGACTCCTCGTCATGTGAAGTAATGTACAATTGGCGAATATTATAAACCTAATAACATGCGGCGACTCCAGCTACTTGCGAGGTTGAAACTTCACGCGAACCTCGGTAATCTCTCTACGAGCCTCCTTGAGAGTGCGGATTATCTTCTCGTCGAGAATAGATGTCTCATAAACGGTCGACGTCGGAGAAACGGTGGCGGTGAGGTCAACGAATAAGAGGGAACCGGAACGGCGTGCTCGCAAGTCGCGTACTCCGAGGAGGGTCGAAGGAGAACTTGTCGAGTTTAGAAGGGGCTTCAAGTTGTGTTCTATGGAGCGTCGTGTCTTAGACGAAACACCCGCATCTGTCAAATCACCCCATGCGCCTAGGAGAAGATCTAATCCCTGCCGAAGGATGACAAAGGATACAAGTAAGCCTAAGTATCAATGATCAGGAAATTGACGGTAAGAAGGACGACAAGGTAATTCACCTCCGATAGGATCTAGAGGAAGTGCGGGGAACAACCATGTTCCCAGAATTGCAAAGAAAGCAACAAGACTAGAATATGCGTCACTTCTATGGTGTATCGCATTCGCTAGGAGGACAGGACTTTTTTCCTCGTCGGCCACGACCTTGGTTGCTCTGTACAGCCATTCTTTCGCAAGGACACTAAGGGCAGCAAACCAAGCAGCATTGGGATCTACAGCATGGACATGTTCATCGCCAACGAGTGGGAGAGTCGGAGCGATTGATGCAATGGTACTAAGAATTTCCTGCAGTGGGCCAGCAGGCAGTGTAGCCGCGGACTGACCCAACGCAGCGATGAGGAGGTGGTAGGAATGAAACCCGATTCCGAGGGCGCCGCCGACCAGCAATATCGACACTATTGTCGTGCCCACAGTCTCCAGTTTTGCGAATCCATAAGGGTACCTTTCCGACGGCGGTTTACGTGATAGACGCCAGCAAAAGAGGGTTACAAAGTCTCCCAATAAATCTGTAGTGTGTGTGAGGGCTCGTCTTACAAGGAGTGATGCAGCGCCACGATACCACTCAGCGAGTGTCCTGCATCTGCTAAGAGCGATGCAGAATGTAGATACCAGCCAGCCAATCCCTTCGCTGCAGTCAACCCGACATTGGTAACTAGACCGACAAGGGTGATCCTGCTGCCCCTGTCGCCTGATCGCTGTGGTCAATTACGCGGGGGCTCGAAGAGCAATCCTCGTACCTTGCCCTTGTAAGACAGCGATAATCTGCTCTGTTCCATGACTGTGACTATGCTCCTCGCCATTCGCATGCGAATGACCAAAGAGTGAATGTGAGTGTGAGTGGGAGTGGGAGTGTTCATGACTATGGTTATCAACTCTGGACTTCGCGGAACCTTTCAACCTATTGTCCAGAATGGGATCCTTATTCTCGGTTCCCGCAGCAGAGAACGCTCGTCGTTGAGTCATTGCTCCTGGATTGTCTGAAAAACTGTTACGAGGGTATGAAGGAGCGAGGACACTGATAATCCGACGTGATGACACGTTAGCGTTCCCCAGGAACCGATGCAGCGGCGGCGGTCGTGGGTCCCACGGTAGAACGGACGAGAAACGTGTCTGCTTGACAAAGGTTGAAGGAGATTTCGGCGCAGATGCTAATACGCAGGTATGAGCCCGACCGACTTGATGCCAGAAGTGTGACCGACTCATTCCAGTGTATCTCCGTGGAGGGGATGATGGAATCACGTCTCTTATAAACAATGCTCGGAATACTCAGCACTCATCTTCCATACTCGAGTCCGTTGTCATACGATTTCGACGTGACCTGATGTAGTGATTTTCTTTCAATCTGGATGATGTCTGGAACATAGGTCTCGATTTTTTCCGTGTTACTAACAATTTTGCTTGTTTACTTAAGCTACTAATACAATGTTTTGAGCATCTCGACCACTTGAGGGATATTTGGATCGTCTGGGTTATCCATTACACTCCTAGCAATCTTGGGAAGATCGGCATGAGGCACATTATACTCTGTAAGGTTCGACTGTAAGCCAAGATCAACCACGAGCCTTGATTTAAAGGTCAGTAAAAACGAAAGGGATTCGACACTATTCAGGACTCACCCATGGATAAGTGAGGAGAGTTTGAGTATGTCCCCTTCTACCGAACCTGTTGAGGGTTGCTGTAGATAAAAGAGAGTTTTGGCCAGAAGCTCCTTGTTATCCCGCGAAGCAATCTTTGATTGGAGAGCAATAGTCGGTGCAAGTGTGAGGCACTAAAACGTAATGAATGTCTGTCATCCGCGGTGCGCAATGTTCAAGCAATTACTGATGTGATGCCGTGAGGTATACCATACCTCGCTCCAAGCTTGTGTCCAAGTGCATGGGACAATCCAAGGGCACTATTATGCAGTTGGTATTCATACGCACTGGATGATAATGCTTAATCACGTCCTACCTGTAACCCTCGCGTTTGGTAGGCCACAAGCTCATCCATGACGCCAACTGTAGCCTCTGACGAATGTCAACCGCTTGTGGGTTGGCTTTAGATTTCGGGAGGTAGGTAAAAAGATCTGCAAGGGCAGAGTAACAGAGGACTTTGACGGGGACCGGTATCAGAGGTCGATACAGAGTCTCTACGAATGTGTTGTTAGGGCTCGACATAAGAGTTGAAGCTTGATTGATAGACTGACCTACAGCGTGATCTAGAGAACGTATGCCAGTCGACAACCTTGAAAGAAAGATCAATAACTTTCCATACAGATTGTAAGAGTCTTACTAACCAGAGTCGGTCCGGCGTAGCCAAAGTTAACTCTGCATCTAGAATAATACCACCAGGAGCAAGGGATTGCGAACTGACTGCTACTTTATTGCCTTCATCGTCAGTATACCCCGCCCCAATCTAAGGCAGGGTTGATTATGGAATGAAAGGTTTAGACATAGATAGAACTTACACTGTATTCAGCGGCACTCAGTGTGGTCGGAATAGCGATTTGTGGTAGTGTCGGACCACCCATCTCTTTCTGCAGCAGGTAAAGTATAGCTTTCGATGCGTCGATAGGCGAGCCACCCCCAACAGCCACTATACCATCACACTGAAGCTGCGTGAAGGAGTTCACTCCACGTCGTATATCTGCAATGGGCGAGTGCTGCCCAATTTCATGGAAAGTAGCGCCATATGAATTGTGCTCCTGCAGAATGTCTTCAATCTTCTTGACAATGTCTGTCTATGCTTCACTGGTGAACAGCGAATAAAGCACAAGCTAAATGATCTTACCTTTTCATACAAGCTCTTCCCCGTTACTAACAAAGCCCTCTTAATCCCCAGCGTGTTCAAAAGCTTGGGCAAGGCGGTTTTTGTCGAACCTGGTCCATAATACACGCCTTTGAGGGTGTCAGTCCAGCTATAGAAGCCCGAAAGAGATGCTTGGTCTTGAGAAGCCATGGTAAGTCGAATCACAGTGGACTTGGGGGCGAAGCGACAGATAAATGTGAGACTCCTGAGCACACGTCCATTTTGATAACCCGTGTCATGGGAAGCTGATTGATAAATCTGGTTCCAGCTCTTCTATGATTATCATAGGTCATCCGGCCATTTTCTGCTGAGAAATGTCAGGTGAACACATATCGATTATTTGGTAACGGAAGAATAGACGACCTTGACGCTTCTTGAGAGATAGAAGTGTCAATTTCTAGAGAAGCTACTTGTTGAGACCATCCTAAATCTCACTTGAAGTCCCTCATTATGTAGCCCCACATAAACTTCTGATCTACCAAATGACGAATTGAATAAAACTAGAGATCAAGGCTGATCCAACCCAAAATGAGTAATTCAGAAGCGATGACCATTCTGATACTTGCCATCCAAGCAAACCCGACAGACGTCACATCACATTTTGAAGTGTAGAAGTGAGATCACACAATAAGCATTTCCAATGCCTGTCTTAGCCATGTCACAGGATTCATTCATGGGAATAAAGATAATGGGCGTATTAGTTATACAAGCGTTTCTGGCGCAATACAGTAATAGACGCGATCTTCGTAATCATAGTTTGATATCCATGACTGGAAAGTGGTGGGAAGACCAAGCGTGCCTCTTAAGAGAAAGCGGATGGGAAAGTGAAGCTTTCTTTATAGATATGGGAAGTCGATAGTCACAGCATGCCGCAGACGGCTGTTAAATAGAAAGTTCTGAAGTTGGTTAAACGTGAAAGGAAGAACGCAGTGTTGTGATGGTGAAGAGAGTCGGAGTCGACAACAAGGGATGCAAACCGGCGCCACGTGGACATTCTCGAAAGAGTTGGTTTTGTGGACAATTTATTTCAAAAGAATTCATCATCATCACCTCTTGCACGTTTTCTTCTCTAACTACACGACGCTCTCTATCTTTACCTTTTCTCATCAAATCAAATCATCTGTTTTCACCTGGATCTGGTTTCGTGGGTGACCAGGGCAAGGTCAGTCATACTGACAGTCGGCTGAAGAATTATGTGGCGCTAAAATTGAGTAATCTTCAACAGCCCTCCACATCGTCATGGAACATGACCAACAGCCGAGCCTGGCTGAACAAAGAATGGCTCTAGCGGCCAAACTCAAACGTGCTGCATCGTTACCACGTATGAAGGACGGACGAAGGCCCCCGATGCATTCAGATGCAGTGAGCGAGGGAGAAAAAGCTTGTACTGGAGAAGAAGTCCCCGCGAAGGAGAATAATACTCAAACTTCCGATCAAGCTGCTGCCCAAGACACTACTAAGGTGAACGGACAGACCAAAGTCCAGGCTGAGTTTGAGGCATGCGAGGCTGGCGCTGAAGTAGAGGCCGAGGGTCCGATGCTTGAACCCGAAGTTGAGGCAGAAGCTGAGATGATTGAAGCTGGAGTGGCCGATGATGAAGAACGAGTACCCACAACGCGAACAAAGCGGCGGTCTCGTTCTCGCGCCCGCTCGAGGGGATCGAAAGATCTGCGAGTTAAAGCTAGAACCGCGCAAACTCCAACGCCAACCTTCCAAAGCGCAGGAGAGTCGTCACAGGATGAAGCACCTCTGCGTTCACCCATAAATCTCGCGCCTCTCATGTCCCCCATTCCGGTTGCATCTCACATTCTAGAACTACAGCGATCACGCCTGCTTAGGTCTCCTACCCCACTTTCTTCGGACGCTCCATTGGCATTCCCTCACAGCCTAGTCAGCCCCATAGCACCCCCGACATTGGAAGCATGGCAGAAAGGACTCCTCCGGTCTAATAGTGCTGGTGGGAGGGCAGTCGGACGCAATCTAGCCATGCAATCTTTAACAGGCGGTACCGAACTATATGAACCCTCGGGATCGACACTAACTCGGAACAACACCGTGACTGGAACGGGAGAGCGTGTTGCGGCGCGCCAACTGATGCTCAGCCGACTAGGCGGAAGGATTGTCAAGCCTGACCCAGGTGATGCTAGTATTGAAGAGCGTTCTGGTCCGTCCCCGACCCCAAAGCGAAGAAAGCGTAGGTCTCGCCGAGTTTCTCAATCGGCCACCGCTGGCGTCTCGGACTCTGAAGGCGTGTTGTCTACATCTCCAAGTACACCTAATGCCCCCTCACTACCTTTACCTGCGCTCGATGACAGCCTCCTTCGAAGCCGCTCCACCACCCCATTCCAATCAACGAACCCGTCAACGAACCCGTCAACCAGGGACCAGGAAGAAGACTCAAAACCCCCATTACCATCTGACACCAAACCAGAAATAGAGCAACCTGAGCCACCGAAACGACGAAGCTTGGTAATTGAAGAGGACGACGAAGATCAATTTCCTCCTTCACAGCCATTTCTTTTGACTCGTCAAACAGCAGCTTCGCGATTCCCGCACGCTCTAGGCGCCCCTCCTAATGAAGGATCTCATTCTCCATCGCCAGCTCGCGTCTCTCCGTACGTGAACCAAAGGACAACGCCCGTGGCTGACGCGCTGCCACCCAGCCCATTTGCAACACCTTTACATGAACCGTCTTCCCAGGATGATGACGAAGAGGTCGTCTATCCACCGTATCAGTCACGGACAGACGATTTTGATCGTGAGCTTAGCTGGGTCGCGGAACCAGGTGAATTGCAATAGGTCTCAGCTTTTTTTGCGTTATCACTCAACAAATCATCTAGTCCCGAAATACGATTCAGACTCTGAGAAACGAATGCCTATAGAGGAAAGTAACGATCAAGATGATGAACAAATTCCACTTTCCTGCAATGATCTTGCACAGACAGAGCATGACGTTTATGCCTCTCCTCAGGCTTCTTTTTCTTCGAGAAGTCTGAATGTGGAATTAGAAACGCCCTCAGTATCTCCTTTGCGGTCGTCTCTGGCCCCTTCAGCCCCTCAAAGAGAGTCTGTCACTCACACTAGTGATGAGTCTACATCACCTGTTATATACCCTAAACGGCTCTCGGTCGGCGTACCGTCTCCAGATTGGGGTGAACCAAACAGTGCTAGTGATAACCCAAGCACATGGGAAAAAGTCATTGGTGCCTTCTCTAGAACGGGGTCAAGTAGTGGGCGGCGTTCTCGCACTAATAGTTTCGTCAATCGGAATAGAGCCGATTCAGTTAGCCGCGAAAGTGGTGCCAGCCTTAACAGCGCGAAACTTGACAGGATTGACACACCTGCTCAACAACAGGCTCAATCATTGATGCAGTCACCGTCTGCCTCTGCCTCTATCTCCTCGCTAGCAGCTCATGCACGAACCGCTCCATCGCCAGTGCCGCCCCTTACGTCCGCGAATAAATCTAAATATCAGCATGCAAAACTCTTCCCCTTTGGAATGACTGTGACCCAGGAGGAACCTAACCAGCTGCTCTCAGCTTCCATATCTACCCCCGATGTTAGGATATCTAGAGGAAACGAAGAAGAAACCCTCCCGGTCTTCGCTGGTTCTTCTCAAACTTTTTCGGCGACGAGGGAACGTACTCTATCTCATCAAACTTCTGACACTCATCTTGTTACTAAGTCCAATGCATTCACGTCCCAGGCTACTTCTCCAACTGTATCACGTTCTCCTTCTCAGAATGGAATGTACAAGCTCCCCATGACGTTACCGGGTGTGAAGCAATGGTTGAGCAAGAACAAGAAGAAGTTCTCGTTGAATACTTCTTCGTCTGTAACACCCGCTCCTGAAGTTCGGTCAGTTCCTCAGAACCCTTTGGCACCGGATACCATAAAACACATGCATAGTACTGACTGGGACGACGTTAAAATTGCACCGGGAGGTCCGACCGGAGACTTTTCCCGTCACAAAGTTCATGCAACGTCACAGCCCCGATCTGAGAACACTGATACTGAAAAGACGCCCAAGGCGAAGAAAACCATAACTATCCCTCCGTCTCATCATATTGGTAGCAATACTTCTTACTTTGATACGTCGCCCTTGTCGCCTCCCTCATTGCCCGATCCGTTTGCCTCGACGACTCCTGATCCCTCGTCGTCTTTGAGCGATTACCCTGCTCATTCTACCTCGGAATCTTCTTCTACGACATCTTCGCAATACTCCTTTGGGGGGCCCCAAGGGTCCATCTTCCTCGAAAAGATTGATGAAGAGTTGGCTAGAGGATCGCGGAGCCGCATTTGGACGACATCTCTGGGAGACCCACCGCGGAAGCTGCTACTTGCCACCCCCGTTATCCAGGTAGTCGATCAGAATACCCTGAAGGACCGATTCCTCTTCCTATTCAGTGATATCCTGGTCATTACAAAGCCCGTCTTTCTGAATCAGGACGCTCTCGCCGATAAAGATCCTTCGAGTCGGAAGTTTATTGTCAAGAGCGTGGTGATGCTCAGCAAGATGCGCTTTACGGAGGGGCGAACAAGTGCAGATGCCAGCGAGTCGAATGGAGTCAAGCAGCAGGATCATACATTTGCATCCTTTGTAAAAGATTTCTCGGAAAATCCTGAGGATGCCCTCAATACTCTCTATGTTAAGTCAGGACGCAGAGACGATTCGGTTGCTGTGGGGCAGTTGCTTTTCAAGACTTTGGATCTTGATCGCGTGCGGCTCGGGGAGTACCTTGCGAAACGAACATCAAAGAATATCCTGAAGACGTTCCTGGACTCATTCGGATTCTCAGGTATCAGGGTCGACAACGCTTTGCGGGTGTTCCTCCTTTCCATTCATATTCCGGAGAGGAACGATGCCTTGGAGTACTTTTTGGAAGCCTTTGCTGGCCGATGGTACGAAGCAAATGCGGGACACGTGGACTTCAATAAAGATCATACTCACCGTTTTGTCCGAGCCATTGTTCAACTTAATGGTCTGCTCCATGGTGGTCTTGCGCAAGAGACAGGTATCACACAGGTTCCTCTCCGGGATATCTCCTGTGACGAGTTCGTGGACGCCTTTAGACGGTATGATCAGAAGAGCTCGGTATCTGATGGTCTTCTACGAGATGTCTATAAAGCTACTGTTCATGAACGTCTCTCTCAATCCCCGCCTTCCAGTACACTTGTGGAAACTATCACTCTTAAACGACCTATTCCTCCGAGTTTAACTTGGAAAGTCGAGTCCGAACCCATAATTCTCCGGATACCTCGTGCTGACCCTGGCCTTACTATTGAGCTCTACGGACATGACTTGATCTTCGATCCGCCAAAATTAAACTTTGCAAAGTCTCCTGAAGTCTCTTTCCGTGTCAAATCCAACGTACTCGGCTCAAGATCAATATTGATGCGTCGAGCCGGTCCTAACGCAGTCAAGTATACTGGCTTGCCTTTGAGCACACAAATACTCGTTGAACGTGCCGTTATGAGGTATACACTTCAGATAGCGTTCGCAAACCACAATGGAATAAAACGGAGGTACATGTTCAGTGTTGATGATTCGCTCTTGCGATACCAATGGGCAGTGCACATTCGGCGACAGATAGAAAAGGTTGCCCAGTCTTCGAAAGCGGGTTTGACGAAATTCCGCCGTGCCGCAGAGATTATGTCTTTTTCTATTCTGCAAGAAACCCTCCTGGGCTTGCCTGCCAATTCCATACGGCAAAAGCATTCTTCGCATGATCGTACGACAGCCAACGGGTTACGGTTTGCGCCTCATTCCGTACAGTCAAAATCACTTGGCCACAAGCATGGGTTGGGAAAGAACGAATTGGACTTTAGTCAACCACTTCATCTAGGCGGTGAAGACTATGGGGAACCTAAAGTAGAACGCCCCGAAGGCCGTCTATGGACAGTAAAGGAGCTCGAAATGCTCTGTGAACAAAATAGTGTAATTGCGTCATTGCTCTCAGAATTACATAGGGTCACCTCCGAACAAGGAGATGCACTGACAGCCAGCTTCTCATAGCCTCATTCTATACAAGTAAGTGTTTCTGTCGAGTGTGGATTACTGCCGTGCCTCATCGTTGCCCCTCAGGGATCTTATCATATATGTACCATGCAATTACTTTCATCAATCTGAAGCTCTGTACATTTTAAAGTAGTTAGATTTTTTTGTACAATTTCTAATCGATGTGACAAGTGACGCTGTTGCTGTGACACAGGGTGCAAATTCAGTTGTTACCTCCATTAATGTCTCCCGCTGTTTTTCTTGTGAACCGTCAATGCGTCTGCTGAGCTGATCGCACCCTTTTTCACCGCCACTCCTTTTATCTGTCTGTGTTTTATAGATCTAATCGACGGTCAAGGTCAATGGCTCGCGTCTATGCCGACGTTAATGCGTCTCTCGGCCAGTCTTGGTACGATTATGGTTGGTGACTTCATGGGAACCTCGTTTTTTTTTCTCGCCGTATCTTGATGAGTGCCTTGTAGACAACTTCCGGATCGACTGGAGTCCGCCTGAACGCTATGAGATTGTGCGACGTGTAGGCGGTGGTAAATATTCTGAGGTGTGCTGCGCTCTTTTCAGGTATTGCGGTAGAATTTATTTTGATCGATCTTTCTCTCGTTGAAAGGTCTTTGAAGGCGTGGACACGGCTAACAATGAGCAGTGTATAATTAAAGTGTTGAAGCCCGTGGCTGCGAAGAAGATTAAACGAGAAATCAAGGTATTGCGGAACCTTACTGGTGGGCCGAACGTTGTTGCTCTTTTGGATGTCGTTCTTGATTGTGAGTTGTCGGGATTTATCTTCCTGGGTGCGCTTTGTTGATATGTGACATAGCTTCATGCCGATTCCACAGTCTCATCATGGAATATGTCAAGAACATGGAGTGGAAGAGTCTTTTTGTCCAATTAACCGAGTCAGACATCAAACACTACACTTTTCAGCTGTTGAAGGTATGCTATCCACTTTTTCTGCAGTTTATTTCAAGATTGATCCCGTAGGCCCTCGACTTTGTTCATGCGCATGGTATCATGCACCGAGACGTAAAGCCGGGGAACGTAATGGTTGATTGTCAGCGCCGACAGGTATGGCCCGCTGCTTCTCAACCCATTGCCGATCCGACGAAGCTGTAGCTTAGATTGATTGACTGGGGTCTGGCAGAGTTTTACCATCCTGGTACGGATTACCACATCCGTGTCGGGTCAAGATATTATAAAGCCCCTGAGCTCCTCGTCGGATATAAACAGTACGACTATAGTCTCGACCTATGGAGTGTGGGATGCATGTTTGCTTCCATGGTGTGCCATTTAGTCTTTGCGTCCGATTATAGCTCAAGCTTCTTAGATATTCCGTCGAGAGCACTTCTTCAGAGGGTCCGATAACAACGACCAACTGCTCAGGATCCTAAAAACCCTCGGCACAGAGCAATTTGTTGTATACTTGCACAAGTACAACATACACTTTGAGACAGAAGCTGGAGCTTTCTTCACAAAGTCAGGATCCACACTTGATAGGCGACTAGGAGGTTTTACTGACCGCTGATCAAGTTATGCAAAGTTACCTTGGTCGCGATTTATCACGGCCGACAACCAGCCTCTCGCATCGTCAGAAGCGATGGATTTACTTGATAAATTGTTAAGGTATGACCATCAGGAACGACTAACGGCACGGGAAGCTCAGGCCCACGTGTACTTTAGTGGGTAACCTTGTTGTACGTCCACCGTCCCCCAACTTGACGAACCCACACCCGCAGACTCGGTGCGCCTCGAGGCGGCATCGACAAAGATTGATTCAATCAGCGATTCTGGGTTTGCTTCCGCGTGAAGTTATACTAGACATATCTAATAGCCATGACTTATCTACCTGTAGTAGCGATGCGGGACGCTCTCTATCTATTCTCCACGTATCAGTACGCCTCTGTGTTGTGCAACAATGGCATCTGTTTCATTAGATCTTCAGGGATCTACTGCGAGTCGGCGCATTGCAATCCCACGTGTGGACGTGCGTCAGGGGCCACGCTGATATGATTATCACGCCTATTCAACGCGTCGATAGCAGGGCATGCTGCGGCGAACTAGGAGGTATATCTACTGGGGGGATAATGACTATTCATCCCCGCGGCAGAGACAAGCATGGCCGCGTTACATTCCAAACACGCAGGCCGCGCACACTACTATGTACAACCACAGACATACTCGGGCAGCTGGTATAGGCCGGCAGCCAACAAGGACGACATGCCATGGCACCACATGGCACACACATATACATGGGTGGTTGAGAACGAATGTGACAAGGGCAACAGGAAGACAGAGCAGTGGATTTTGCAACAGCAGATGCTTGTCGAAGCCGAGAACGCGAAGCGTCGACCAGCAGCTCGCGGATCGACCGCGCAGCAGACGGTCTGGGAAGAGACGGTGTACTTGCGCGAGATGGCGGCCGAGCGGCGGATGAGACGCGGAGAGGAAGCAAGAAAAAGGGCAGCAGAGAAGGAGAAAAAGGCCCGGCTTGTCGACGAGGAGATACGGAGGATCGAGACGAGGGTGCGAGCCAAGCTGGAGGAAGAGCGAAGAAAGATAGCAGAGGAGCGGCGGCGAATGCAGGAAGAGCGAGAACGAGCGCGGGTGCTCGAGGCGTGGCGCATGTACGAGGACGGATGGAACAGGCTTCTCAAGACGTCGTCTGCGTTGGAGTTTTCGTCGATACCGTGGCCAGTGGTGGGCGGGGCGACAAAGGCAGAGGACATCACGGCAGAGGCAGTCGTTGGCTTTCTGTTCTCTCACGTGCACTCTGGGGCGCAGACACGCAAGGAACGTCTGCGCAGTGCCCAGCTCCGGTGGCACCCGGACCGGTTCCAGCGCGTCCTGGGGCGCGTCGCCGTCGAGCACAGGCCAGACGTCGAGCGCGCAGTCGGAATTGTCGCACGCTCCTTGAACGACATTGTACCTTACTAAGCCCAATTACGTCATTATTGTCCCTTCCTGTTTGTGCAAAAATATTTAATTTATCCCAGCTTTTTCGCGACCATGTTCTCCAGACTCACGCGTCTCCCCCTCCGGAGATGCCTCCACACCGCCCCCCCACCCCCCTCTCGCCGCTTGCATCTCACCCTCGGGGCTTCAGCGGCAGTGGCGGCCTACCTGGCCTTCCGTCTGACGTCCCACACGCAGTCCATCGCCCTCGACAGTGAACATCGTGCGTCCCTGTAATCTCTTGCGCCAATCTGTACACTCATCCACGTCTTAGCAGTCGAGACACCCCCTGAGCCATCAATACCAACCCCGGATGCCCCAGGTGAATCGACGGAGCCCTCTGGAGACGCCACCTCTGCAGGAGAGTCGCAGGAGGGTGGCGCGTCAGGCGGAGCCTACAACCCCGTCACTGGAGAAATCAACTGGGACTGTCCGTGTCTGGGCGGTATGGCCCATGGTCCCTGTGGCCCTCAATTTCGCGAAGCGTTTTCTTGTTTTGTATTCTCCGAGGACGAACCAAAGGGTATCAACTGTGTCGAAAAATTCAAGGCCATGCAAAATTGCTTCAGAGAGCATCCCGAAATCTACGCAGATGGTACGTATGCATTCTGTCCCTGTCGCGTGTCGCCAGCTCAACGACACTGTCTAGAAATTGATGACGATGACGATGAACCTGCACCAGCTGCTCAAAGTGGCTCGCCACCATCCCCAGACACTGCCAGTGACGAGACGCCTTCAGCACCCGCACCACAAACTGCATCCCAGACCTCCGAGACTTGACCATAGAGCTACAATTACCCCCCACTCATATACTTATATCTCATTTTGATAATATCATAGGATTTACAGCACTTTGTTACACAAGCCTGAAGATGGAAATATATACAGTTAGTCCCCTCTGTCCACTCTGAACCTCTTCTCGATGACACGATCCTTGACTTTATAGCCATTCGTGGCAAACACTTTTGACCGTAAGAATGGTTTAATGTCATTACCCTCTGCAACGTTTTCTTGATGCTCATCTTTTGCGCGTTGACGAAGCTGCCGATGGCAATTTCGATCGCAAGGTCGATATCATCCGCTCGCACGTATTCCCGCAGCGCCATCTTGGCACTAGCTTCTGCCATCCGTATCATGCTTTCAAGGTGGCGCACCGTGATTGGATATGAGCCTGTGGCCATGGACTCGCGCCGCAAATCCGCAAAGAGCTTTGAGAGCTTCTCTTGGTCAAGATCATACAACTTGGGTCTGATCTTCTCTCGCGCATACATAATGTACTTGCGAAGTACATCCTGAGGAATGACCTAAGAAAACGTCATTGAACAAAGAGTTCCCGCACAAAATACATGACCTTACATCTTCATCGACCGAGGTTGCGACGTCCATCTCGTCCATCTCTTGGTCAAACTTTGGATGACTTCTAAGATGACTTCCGACCACGAATCGCGCCAGTAGCTCATCCATGACCGGATCCACCGTGTCCTTCACAACGCATAACACGTCAAAACGAGACAGAATCGGTTCAGTCAGCTCGACGTTTTGTTGAAAAGGTATGGTCGGATTGTAGCGTCCACGGATAGGATTCGCTGCTGCAATGATCGCACATCGCGCTTGCAACGTTGTCACAATGCCTGCCTTGGAGATGGAAATAGACTGCTGTTCCATCGCCTCGTGAATCGAAGTTCGGTCTGCGTCATTCATTTTATCAAACTCATCGATCAGACAGGTGCCTTTATCCGCAAGGACCAGAGCCCCGCCTTCAAGCGTCCATTCACGAGTAACAGGGTCCTTTCGTACACTGGCAGTAAGACCAACAGCAGATGCACCCTGACCAGTGGCAAAGACAGAGCGATGAGCTGTTTTTTCAACATACTTCAGGAACTGGGATTTTGCAGTTCCAGGATCTCCAAGAAGAAGGACATTAATGTCACCACGGATGCGATGTTTATGGTTGATGTCTTTCGGAACACCACCGAAGAGAGACAATGCAATGGCAGTCTTGATATCTTCATGTCCATAGATTGAAGGCGCGATAGATTTGATAATGCGTTTCCTGATACGCTCATCACGAGCGAGATTTCGGATTTCTTTCTCGTCTTCCTCGCTGAGACGGAATGCAGCAAAGAGATCTTCTTTTTTGTTGACATGATTGGCCTCGATGATGGTTGAAAACACAGGGAAACCATTCTTCGAGTTGAGAGATGCGTCAAAATTGTTGCGATAAACGCCAGTGATCTCCTGATATCAGAATGAGCAAAGGAAAGGGAACTAGTCAACGAAAAACACGAACCACTTCTTCACCAGGTTTAGCACTGTCAATAAGGTCCCAGAGAAGAATGACTTCACGATGCCTCGGGAGCCGACCTGCAGGTACGGATCCAGGAGACTCTTGAAGAGTCATTTTCTGGTAATTGCGGTATACAGTCTAGTGAATCAATCAATACACGCGCATCGACAGTGAAACTATCAGCTCACCTGCTCAGAGTTTACAGGGAAAGGACCTTTGCTTTCGCAATTTGCACAGTAACTGATCTTGACTTCTCTTGTCGCGTCCTGGTAGAACGGCCCAAGCACGGCACCACACTTCCGGCAATCGAACTTGACATACTTCAATTGGGGAAAGACACCACTTCTCCGCGTTACAACACCTGAAACGCGAACCAGACTGTTGAGATTTGTGCGGCGAAGGTCTCGCAAGGAAGAGCTGAGAGGAAGATCAGCGACACGAACGTGAACTTCGGAATGGATGCGTTGGTATGACGGATAGTAGACGAGGATAGCATTGAGCGCCACTTCATCAAAAATTTCTAGCATAGCTGTAGGCGAGTTGGTAAGGAAATAGGCCAAGATAGGCTTTGAGATCGCAAGGTGGAGATATGACACTTCCAGAGATTCAGAATTGGCTAAAGACAAGAGTCGGAAACTATCATCAAGACAAATTAGTTAACCGTACTTTCGCCAAGGTTTCGTATGCGTTGACCATAGACAGACGCGCCCTGTTCATCGACATAAGTCATGAGAAATTGGCGGAAGTGTCGAACGATGGAGCGCCGGACACGCTCATTCGCAATCCATTCAACAATAGACTTGGCCTTGATATCACTAAGTTGTTCTAGTGGTATTTCCTGTATCCAGGTCAGTAGGAACTCTTAGGAAGCAAGAATCACTCACGTCCTCAATACCATCCATATCATCCATATCACGTCGCTCATCATATGCTCTTCTTGTACGGGGCTTCATGCGTGACAGTCCAAGCCCGTCGTCCATAACATCGTCTTCATCCACGTCATCGTCACTACCGAGAAAGGCAGGAGCACGGCTACGACGTGCGGCACGCAAACCTCGTTTTCCAGTCCGATCTCTACGATCGCGACGCGCCATCTTCAATTCAGCAGCGCGACGAGCCTCAGGCGTTAGTTCATCGAGCTCTTCGTCATCGTTGATATCGGCGTCCGAGTACCTATCTAAGAGTTCATTGGGGGCATAGTCTCTGTTCGAGGTTCATTGTAGAATCGAGTCAAATTGTCAAACCCATACACACTCTTCAAGGTTGTCACCAAAAAGATCTTCTCCTTCCTCTTCATCATCATCTTCTGCATCTCTGACTGCATCGCGGTCATCTATACTGTCATCCGTGTCTGAAAACGGAGCCGGGGGAGACGATGGGGGTAGAGACGAGTCTGAGTCGCGACGTGGACGTAGTGGGGACGAAGGCGCGACTGGAGACGCGGACCTCTGGCGTTTAGAACCTCTAGGTACGTTTGACTGCATAAGCAGTGGTTAGATGGGAAAGAAAAGAAAAGAAAACACGAACCATCGGTGATGGAGGAATGGAAGAGAGCCAACACGCGACGCGTGAACCTCTTTAGCGGAGTTTCAAAACGCGCATCCATTCGAACATTATTAGTACAAGATATATATATTCCTACAGACTATTTATCGTACAGTGGGACCTGCTACCTCCAGCTCCTCCGGCCCATTAGGAAGGGGTTTTGGATAGTTTTTCAGCGGTTCTCTGCAACAAAATCGTCAAACCAGGTCCATGTATGAGACAAACTGTGGAGTACTGACTCGCGCATGTCCCAAATGTCTTCACTACTTTTCGTGAGCCTCCTATGTGCCCACCATTCTGCCCGTCGAGCAATCCACAAATCGCGTCGTTCCTCTGGATACAGGGATTTGAGACTTAGGCAGAATTTAAAGTCTTCCAGCTTGGGGCCACACACTGGGCGTTCTCCATATCTATAGATGTGCTTTATCTGGTTGCGGATGACTGCAACTGGTCAGGAGATTGCGACCTATGATGATAGCAGGGCGCACCGCCGCAGGACACATACGTGTCAAACAGGCTTATGCAGCCAGGAATGTCTTCAGGTGTGGGGTAAAGGCGACGAAGGTACGCTTCCTCTTGCCGAACGGCTGTCTGGAAGTCCAATTTTGACATTATGACGACTAAGTCTAAGTCTCAGGGATGTCGCGACAGCGGACAAGTAATTTTTCTCCAAGATCCAATTGGATTAGTCAGCAAACGTCTTGAAACGAGTTGAAGTTACCAACTTCAACTCTTCAAATTCAAAGCAAACAGAATTCTTAGTGGGCAGAAAATTTGCAATTGCGCTTGCACTGAAATCAGTCATCTCACTCGCTTTTGGTTGCCATTGTCTGGATCCTTACATCACCAAGTCTCATGTATGATGGCATTTTATTTAGACCGCGAAATGGTAGGCGAAATGTTCAGCTGACATGTATCTACTCCAGAGAGATTTCCTTGTGATTTAATCCGGCCCGACCTTTTTCATGCATCCGTGACGACATAAATTGATCAAGTCAACACGGATTTATGCAGGTTAAGTGATGTATCGTTTTCGCCATCAGCCATTCAAGACCATATACCTGACAGGACAGTTCCTTGTAACGCTCCTGCGCATTCCCGTGTGGATTTTGCTTTCAATTCCCAGGCAAGGCTATATATAATTTCGTCCTTGACATTCCATTTAAATATTTATCAGGTCGTGGCGCCCTCGGCAGTCATGGAGTTTCAAAAGAGCTGTCACCATCAGAGCTGTTCGTTTCTTCATGGGTTTACCTGCGCAGTATGTTGGAATTTTTTGACCCTCTGCAAGTATAGTTTAGAATATTGTTCAAGGACTGGACCATATATCAAACTTCCCAACTATAAAGCTCTCACCCTTGGGCGTGGCGTCAATGGACTCTGGGTGGACCCAGTTCCTGACCTGATCACTGGAAAGCTTGAGACGTGGATGAAGGCAGCCTCAGTGGTCCCAGTACGTATTCCTGGCTACTGGACGCACAAGAAAGGGTACGATATCAAAGTTGGAGCTGCTCCCACTCCTGGAGAGAAAGTTCTCTATCATCTTCATGGAGGAGGATATATCCGTCTCTCCGCACACCCGTGCGATATGACAGCTGCGATTGCCCGTGGAATCCTTCAACACACTGAGTCGATGCATCGTGTATTCGCCCTTGAATATCGTCTCTCTTCTTCCAAGCCATTCGAGGTTGACGCTCCCTTCCCAGCGGCTCTAATCGATGCCCTGGCTGGTTATAACTATCTCGTCAATGTAGTCGGCTTCTCGCCTGCGGACATCATCATAGCTGGCGATTCCGCTGGTGGAAACCTTACCCACGCGCTCACGCGTTACCTGATCGAGTACAAAGGTTTCGATAAGTTGCCAGCACCGCCTGGCTCTATCATCCTTCTTTCACCGTGGAGTGACCTTAGTGTGTCCCACGATAGCCCAACGGGATCAAGCGACTTGTTTCTCAATTCAGATTACATCGATTGTAGCCGAGGTGGTATCAATTATTCCAAAGCTTCGTTCTTGGGTGCTATGGGCCGGGGTGCTGCCGTGAAAAACCCATACATTTCCCCCGCCTCTTTGGATCCAGGTCTTGTCATTGATTTCAAAGGTTTTCCTCGCACTTTCCTTGTGGCTGGTGGTGCAGAGGTTTTATACGACCAGATTATTACTCTTCGGGACAGGATGGTGAAAGATCTGGGTGATCAACTCACTTATCATGAGATGAAGGATGCTGTTCATGACTACTTGATCTTTGAATGGCACGAGCCAGAACGGACCCAAACCCTCAAAGCCATTGCGGACTGGATATAAATGACAGTGTACATTAGTTATATGTAAATACATGTTCAACTCGTTTGCAAGTCCTGCTGTTGAAGGTGGACTATACGTTAGCTACTATGTATTCAGAAAAGGTCCACTTTTCCTTGGCTGGCAGAAATGATTGCAACGACTTTACCCTCAAATTCAAACATATCCCCGCCTCTCGTGGCCACAAGATCACTGTTTTCTGTCTCGATGCCCAGTAATGCCTCGAGATTGATGGAACCCAGTGCAAGCGCATCAGCTTTCGTCAGTTGTCCATTCGCTTCGAGGGCCGTCTATGACAAAATATCAGACGCCTAACACAGTAGTCATGTAATATAGATCTTACCCAGCCTATAGCAAATCGCAGGTTCCTTGCATCCCATTGTTCTTCAATGCCGAGACCAACTTTCACACCAGAGGCATGAAGAACAGCCATTGCATTGTGCTCAGTGAGGGGGGGACCAGGAAGACTTGATAACAGTCAATAAAGCGGAGTACTATGTGAAAAAAGATATTTACATTCTCCTTGACTCCCAAGTACCGGGAAAGGGGCGTGACGGTGCCAAAATAACACCAATTCCGGCTTCACCAATTTCTTTGGCCAAAAGATGGGCTTCATTGGCTCCAGTGAAAGTAAATTTGATGGTATATCCTTTGGAGTTCTCTACCTCTTTCTTGAGCTTGATCAAAGAGGCCATCACATCGGCACTGTGAACTCGAATAACCAGTGGACGGCGTCCCTTCGATATGACATAAACGACCTCTTCAAAAGTAGCAAAAACACAACTTTACCTCAGCGACTTCAAGGAAGCGCTCGCCAAGTTCACCTTTGCCTTTACCCAGAAGGAGGCGTCGAAGAGTGGCAATCTGAGTGCTTATGCTGACGGATGAATCCCCGACTGCAACGTGGAGACCAGCGATGTCCTGCACAACTGCGCCACGTACAAGTTTGTGTGCAGCTCCGGTTGAAAATACAGTGCTCAAGCCTGACATGAAGCCGTACGAGCTTGGAGCGACTACCGCCTTCGTAACACCAGCGCGATATGCGAGTCTGTGAATGATCAGCAGGCATACCAAGATACACATGACCATTTGTTTTACGCTTACAAAGTATCCCTGCCAGAAAACTGCAGTCCGTCAACTGCTCGAATGATACTTCCATCCCCACCGATGATAGAAGGTACTTTTGCGTCGAGTGGGTCGAAGACTGTACCATCCCTGGTCGACGGCTCTCCAGAAATTTCCTCTAAGCCTAGGGGACTTCCAAAGGTCACAAGGCTGGGCCTAATCACCGGGTGACTCTAAGTAAGAATGAAAGTGTGTTGTATGAATACGTACGAGATAGATCCTCCTTCGAGATTGACGTGGAGCACATTGGTTGCAACAGAAACGTGGGAACAGTCCCCTGCACATACGACATGCCCGTTGTCAATGATTACTGTCCCATGGGCGTTGTCCACGGCCGCAAAAATTTCTTGAATGGCGGAGCCCTTGCGGATATAGATGCTACTGACATTAGTGAACAGAACTACACCAGAATCACCGACACCAGGCTTCAGGGGAGGTAGGCCATCGTATTCAAGGGCAAGCTCCGCTTCTTTATCAAAGTTGGGAGTCTTAGGTGTGACTCGAAATGCTGGTGGTTTATTGACGGAAAATGGCTGGGCTATCTGGGAGATTCCGTCAATATATACCTGCTTCGGTGCGGCGCCCAGAGCTAGTGGATGGCTATCCCAGATGACGACATCTACCCCACAGACTGTGAGGACCAGCGGCGACTGATGCAAAAAGGTCTTACCGGCATCGTATCCTGTTGAACCATCAGCATTCGTCATTCAACGGGTAAGAGCCCACTGAACCTTGCTTGATGAACCCAATTCGATGATCTAGTCCAATCACCGTTGCGGGGGTCGACGTCACAGAAGCTAGAGCAAGATTGTCAAGTAGACCGTAGTAGTGAGCCTGTTGGGCTTCATAGACGAGATGACGCGAATTCAAAACGGGATGATCACTCTGTAATAGCTCAACTTCAATACACCCACAGATCGGCTATTCGTCGCACCTTCATCACAACTTTGATGCCATTGTCTGCAAGAATACGAGGTGCAAACTCAGAACCACGATACGCTTCTCTTTTGTATCTGGCATTGGTTGCGAACATCGCCACAGCAGGGGTCATCCCTGGCGTGAAGAAAACGATATGGTTAGGCGATAGTTGGGAAGATGCCACACGAGTCGCGACAAACCATAGGCTTTCTTGACTAAATCCGGAACAAGATAAGCCTCGTGAGCGTGATGAAACGCAGCAATAGGAAATTTGAATTCGTTGCTGAGCTGAGAACTCAACTAATAAGTTGACACGGTTCAATGCAGACGGGTAACATACCCTGACGAGGCCGTCGAGATCTGTGGCCTCATAACAATGATTGTGAACCTAGCATTTGTCAGAGAGACGACTGAATGAAGATATAGGCATGATTGTACCTTCACACGTCCTCGTAGCACGTCGACAAGAGCTTCCCATTGAAGATCTTCGGGAAATTCGCCCAAGTCATTCCATTGATTAGATAGGGCTTTGGCACAATAACGATCTTGACTATCTTTAATCTTCCGAGCCTTTTCGTACCTGAATATCAGTCAGCATGCTTTCAACAAAAAACTTGGTTATTTCCATACCCTTGTCTGAAAGCCCAAATTGTGTCCATTCGAGTACCCGAGTACACGTTGCCTGATATTACACGTGTCAATGAGTAAAACATGACAGGAAACCGAAAAAAAATCACTAGGATTTTCGCCTGAAACAGTAGAACATTTATATCTGAAAGCTTTTCAAGAAATCCATGGACGCACCACAAGCGTGCCTTTATTCGAGAGATCAAGCTTCCTAAATATACTGGGTGTACAGACAGAGCAAACGCTTACTTCATTTGTCGCCATCGTGGTCGGGATAGGTGTTCAGTATCGCTGTTATTCAGAGAGTAAGGTGGCTCTAGGAGCATGGAAGAAGAAGTGCGTTCGACAGTCGGGCGTAACTTGATGACGAAAGCCTGGCCACCTAGAAAAATGAGAATGAAGTTACACAACGAAGCCATGAGCAAACCTATTGCATCCGCGGACCCTGGTAGAACAACCGACGTTGTAACGCCTCCTGAGATAGAAAGAGGATACGCTTCGTCGTGCGTGTTGAGTCCGTCAAGGCTACGAAGCCAAGGGAGCACAAGACCTTTGAGAGAGTTTGTGTCATCTGCACCATTGAGAGACGGTGCACTGTCAACTCCAAGATGAGAGTGCATGTCGACAATGCTAGGGGACATGTATCAGAAAATTTATTACACGAGGAGTTTCAGCACTCACCCAGGGGAAACCCATGCTCGTGCTGCGTCCACTACGACCAATTGCTGACCGTATGTGTCAATGGTTGTCTGGCTGACATCTCCGACTTCCTTGATTATCCCCTTGTCAAGCAATAGGTCGCCAATAATCGTTTCATGGCCAGAAACACGTCCGGTCCAGATGGTGGCGTTCCGAATAAGTGTCGGTAGCGTTCCTGGCTGGAACCGATCAGACTGAGTTCTGCTGTAAAAGTCTACGGGAGGCCCTGGTTCAGCGTTCAAAAAACTGCATTTACGCAAAGTTTCTGCGGCATTGATTGGAAGACTAGCAGTTGTGGGATTCTTCCAATTGAGCTTTGCGTTGAGGAAGCCAAGGGTGAGTGAGATAGTCACTAAAGCAAGCAAGGAGGAGCGTAGGAGAGAGCGGGCAGGTCTTTGGGATAGGTTGGGTTCGTGGGATGGTAGCTTATGGGACATGGTGTCCATGGATTATTCCCAAGGACGCGGACGCGCTCTCGGGTCGCATGCGATCGTTGATCCGATGCCATCATGACCTCCACGACCGGGCCTCCGGCGGTCCCCCCAGTCGTTCTTGCCACTGGTAACAACATCCTCATCAACCCCTTGCAGGTATGTGTGCGTTTTCTCTTTGTTGCTCATCACTGACCGGAGCTCAGCGGGGCAATCTGGTCTTGGACAATATCAAGAATGTTGGTAAGGAATTTAGTGACATAGTCGCAGACTATCAGGTCGGGAGAACGACTGGCGTCCTATTCCTGAGGTCAGTTATTCACTCTGAAGACAACATGATGCTCATATATTCAGTTTGAAATATCATCGACTCCATCCCGAATATATTCACATCCGCTTTGAAAAACTCGGTCACTCTTACACCCTTCGAATTCTGCTTGTTCTCTGTGACATTGTGGGCGCGTTCTCACTTTTAATCGTGTTCCTCTTATTTTCGCTCTTTCCATACATTAGACAGAACATCGGGATGCAATTCGAGAGCTCACAAAGGCAACTGTCAAACACAATCTCGCACCTTTCGTATCTGACAAATTACCAAGTTCAGGCTTGCCTCATTAACAATATAACCATACTTGTCGCATTCTCGTGAGTCTTTTATCCTAATGAACGTTATTCCTCATGTCGCGTCAAGGTTCGAGGAGGCTGGTCATTACCTTTCGACACTAAAGCAATTTGAACACAAACCACCCGACATGATTAAAGAACGCGTCGACAAGGACTACAACTCCATCCTACGGACAGCGCTAACTAGCATCAGTAAGGTAAACAAGACCGATGTCGAGACACTTCGCACATCATTCGGCGTATGTCCACGAAAGCCCTGTTTCAACATATCATGCTAATTTAGGAATGAGAAGAGCTTCGCCAACATCGCCAAAGCTACTGAAGATCAACTTCGAAATCTTCCTGGATTTGGCCAAGTCAAGGTCAGAAATATCAAGAACACGTTTGACAAGCCGCTACGAAATAATGCAACACGAACAATCCTTCCTACACTCCCATCGCAAAACATTGCAGGTGGTTCAAAGGTCACTACAGACCCTCCGGTGCTATCAGATTCTACGCAGGCCACTTCGTCAAAAGGAAAAGAAAAAATCATGCGGCCTCCAAGGGAGCCCAGTCCTGTGTGGGACATTGAACTTGATGACAATGCTTTTTCAGAAGATGAAATCCCTTCTGATTATCCACCTCAACCTTGCGATATCGATCTCGATCTGAATTAGTCTTGTTTTCAACTTGCTTTCTATGTACTTCACGATAACTATGTTGGCCGTACATGTGTCGAGTTGGTAACATACAAGGCCGGAGTAATAAAGGTTGAATGGTGGTATAAACAGAACTAATGTAGGATCCTCAAAGACAAAAATTACTGGCAAGAAAGACAATATGTTATACGTGGTCTCCCAGTATTAAAAGAGATAATCGAGGTATATATCAAATTAGGCTAGGGATGTCTTGTGTTTGTTCCTGGAAAAGTAAGTATGCAATGTCCGGCAACTTTGCTGAGCAGCTTGACGCTGGTAATGAATACGAAGGGATAGCTCTTTAAGCGCGGCTTTCGTTCGTGACCGGTCCAAATGCGTTGCACGAATATCAGCTAGTGAATATTTGGGTGAATAACATGACCAAGAGATCAGCTTGATGGACTGCTTACAGATTCGTGCATGAAGAGTCTCAATAGCTGTTCGAAGCAATACAAGGGGGGCTTCTTGGGACTGACTCGAGGTACTTGCGTTCCCAGACTTTGAAACTCGTGGTGTTTTACGTTCTTCCGCGACATATCCCACTATGTTTGTGATGGCCAAACCAAGAATACCGACATAGAAGGTCATATCCACGAAATCTGTGTTGTCGTGCTGCTCAAACTTTCCAGGGGAGTCTGCACTGGTTGAACGCTGTCTTGTGAGTTCTTCAAGGAGGGAGAGGATGGGAGGTAAATCGGAATATCGTTGCTAGGGTCACGCTTCAGTAAAAGACAGGAAAGAAAATGAATAAAGCTACGTACAGGAGACACATCCGATCTGTCCACAATGATGCAATGGGCAATCCATCTTCCAATGCGCTGCGTACGACCACAGCCAGATCCAAAAAGGGCGGCAATATAGGCTTTGTTTACAGGTTCCAAAGTCGATAAGTACTTCAATATCTTAGTACAGATAGTGGACTCCTATGAACATGTGAACACTTTTGTAAAATGGACCCGGAGTACAAACTTACAAGAGAAGCAGAAATATCACAACCTGAAGCAATCGATCCACATACAGCGTGGATTGCTAGCACAATTTCACGCTGGAGCTCAGCTGAGCTAGATGGATCATTAGCAACTAGAATCATCGCTAACAAGATGTCTGGTGTCTCCTTATAACAAAGTCGTCGAGACCTATGAAGACGTGTCAGATGAGACATTGATTACGGACATCATTCACATACTGAGCAGAAGTATTAATAAGAGCAATCAAGCGGTAGAGCAGTGAGTCCCGCTTATTTGAAGGAATGAAAGTCGTGACCGTTGTTGGAATTTTCCAGCCCATGGCATTGACTATAGTAGGTTGAGCACCAAGACGTGCTAGAGTTGCCAAGATGCAAGCAAAAGAGATTCCCGGTACTGTTAGCAAGGAAGTTTCCCATACTCGAGTGAGGGCCTGTATTGCTGATTCAGACAATAAAGTTCCGTTCGCCGACAGTGCTACGTAGAAAGATTCAGACACAATTGTAGATTCAAGCCAAGATGAACACTGACCTAAGTCGCATAGGTACGGAATTAAGGCAGGATTTTCAGCTATAAAGACAGGGGATATACTCCCTGAGCTGATTAACAGCGCAGCTTGTGTTGTATCTGATTAGAGTGATTCAGATGAGATGGAATATTCGCAGACAGATAACATACCGTTGCGGTCAATGGCACCGTGAAGCGCCGACAAAAGTGGGTGAGAGTTCGGAATGTCGAGTTTTGAGAGGGTCCCTTCATCAAAATCCATGGCATCTTCATTGACATACCATAGCGGCACACCCACCGGCTTTTCAACATCTTTCTCCTTCTGCCGTGATATCTTGTCACGGTTGAGCAGATTTGCAACAGCCTTCCCATGCTTCTCACCAAGAAGCCTTTCATGGTCATGCTCGTTTACCTCATCCTCGCTGTCACTAGCGTCATAACCTCCCGGACTAGACGACATTGATGCCAAGTAGTTCCTCTCCATGATAGCTTTCCTGGCAGCTGTTTCATCCGTAAAATCTTCATCACCTGCATCAACCATAATTACGTCTCGATTAGCGAGGGCTGCCTCCGCCTGGCGGAAAGCTTCAAATCCTTTCCCGCGTTGATCATTGCGCTTCTTCTCTTTCAACAAGTCATCAAGTGGATTATAGTTTTTGCTTTTGTCCTTGACATGATGCGTGGATAGATTGGCCGGAATGCGCGTTGATGTGACACGTGAGCGTGTCGGTGCAGCGAAAGGATCCGACAGCCGTTTTTGCGCCAACAGTGAAGGCGAAGTTTCTCGGGTGCGAATAGGGTATCGTTTAGATGAAGAACCTGTTTGCGACGTCTTTGCGACACTAGAAAAGAAACGATGAGAAAGTAGACATTTGTCATCAAGAGTTGACACATACGCTTTCCCTTTTCCCTTTATTGGTGATTCCGGAAAGATATCATCGTCACTGTCACTCAGCTCGTCCTTGAACTCGCGCACAGAGGTTTCGGGCTGGTTTTGCAACATTGCAGCATATGCTCTGGCCTTGATTTCTGCAATTATTCGTTCAGCCTTAGTGGTAGGATCTAATGCCTGAGGAGTCGAAGGCAAAGGTGGGATTCTGACATCGTCTGACGGGGGAGAACCCTCAACAATCAGGGAGGGTACATTGAAAGAAGCTGTCTCCGGAGAAAGAGAGTCGGCAGAAGCAGCGTTGTGGCGCCATTCCTCAACACTCTGTTTGACTTGCATTGGATTGCATTGGGATAAGGGGGCAGGCGCAATTTCTAGCTCATCAGATTGGCTAGTAGGGACCAACTCGGCACACGACTCTGGAGACGATAGACGTCGCTTCTTTTTGGGTTTGAACCTTATCTGAGAGGAGAGTGAAATGTTTTCTGTGGCCCTCAGAGATACAGGAGCAGAAACTGCAATGTCAGCTGCAGACGCAGAAGGGGGTGGAGAACGGAAAATATACACAGAAGGTGCAGGTCTGTCTAGGTCTGAGTCGCTATCAAAAACAGGGTTTCGTGATCTACCAGGACTAGGGTGCGGGCTGAGTGAGCCTGACCTCGACGAGTTTGAACTTGCGCGTTTCATGATTGGCAAGGTGGGAGGCACGAGATACCGAGTTTTCACAGCAGAAGTGGTAGATGACGCGACTTTCACTGCATCCAGGAAGGCGCGGCTACTGCAAGGGATTGCAGGTGAAGACGCGTCGGAACTGGTACATGCAGACTTTGGCGCGCTACGAATGAAAGTAGAAGAGATGGACACGTTCTTTCTAGACGAGACGAGCACTTTTGTGGGGTTCGCGTTCACGCTTTGGCCGGAGAGGTTCTGGGTTTTTGACGAAGGGGTGTTTGCAGACTTCCGGGTGAAGAAATCAGTGATGGGCTTTGCGCCAGTGCTGACAATGGCCGCAGGCGCCTTTTTTGACGGTCTGGGCATCCCGTAGCAAATCAAGCTCACGCGTTAACTTAACCGATAACAAGTGAGACGCGGTGAATAAAAGCGGACTATCAAATAAGTCATTACGTAATCTACTCCAAAAGCTGTGAAACGCCTCTTGGCGACACAACCGCGACCACTTTAGAATCCATGTCCAGCAGATCTCCTCCACGCGTCACAACCAAGTCCACTTTCGCAGCATCTACTTCTACGCCCAACAGTTTTTGAACATTGACCGTCCCCAATGCTAGCGCTTCCGATCGAGAGATTCTACCACCTGCCTCCACGGCAGCCTAAGCCAAAGTCAGCTCGTCAACTCACAATTCTCTCGCGATCAAAATCAACACACCCAGGCTACATCAAATGGAAGGTTTCTTGCGGACCAGATTTCTTCGCAACCGAAACCAACGGTCACGCCATGCTCCTTCAACCTTACTACGGCGCTGTCTCGAGTGAGAGGTGGCCCGGGCAGACTAAGAAAGCAACTATGGACACTAAATTTTACACAAGATCCGTTAGTACTCACATTCTTCTGTTTTCCCAGGCATATGGGAATGGACGAGAGGGATTCAGGATGACTCCAACACGAGCCTCGCCCAGCTCCTCGGCGAGAATGTGTGCCTCGGTAGCACCAGTGATGGTTAACTTGAGAGTACTTCCTGTCTGAGCTTCTACTTCTTTTTTCAAAACGATTAACGTTGCGATAATATCTGCACTATGTGCTTCTGCCACCAGTGGAATTTCACCCTGTTCATCCTATCAGCACTTTGATGAAGGAACTGTCAAGGAATAAACGCAGACCTCAACGACTTTCTTGAACCAAAATCCCACGGCGCTATCATGTTTGCCAAGGAGCAATCGGCGGAGAGCAGCAATCTGCGAGCTAACACTAGGTTTTGAGAAATGTTTCACCGTTACATGTAGACCCGCAACATCCTGGATGATTGCGCCAGCCTCTAGACCATTACTTGCGCCAAGCGAAAAGGACACTCCGAGTCCTGAGAGGAAATTCTTGTGCGTAGGCGCTACAATAGCCGATGTGACCTGTGTCCAAACCCCGTCACATCCTGACTCTGAAAATAATAGAAACCTGGTGCTTACCCCGGCTCGAAAAGCGAGACTATTGGCAATTTCATTATAGACAAGTATACCAACAGTAAGTTGAACTCACTAGGCGTCGCGGCTACCGAAGAGTAAACCGTCCATGGCTCGAACAATAGCGGTATCACCTCCCACGATGTTTGGTACACCTTCGCCAATAAATGGATCAAAGACGTCTCCATCTCTGGTCGACTCTTCCTCTTGAACATGTTGTAGCCCTAAAGGAGAGCCAAAGGATACGAGGCCTGGTGCAATGGAACCACCTTCAAGGTCAATGAAAGTAGCATTGGATGTGTCCAAGGTGGACAAACACTGAACCTTTTGTCCTAGACAAATCAGTGTACCGTCATGTACAACAGCAATACCTGGTCCGGATCCGCTGCTGGCAGAGAAAGTCATTTCGATTGAGTCATCTCTCGGTAAGTAAACTGAGGAGACGTTGGTAAACACTGTGATTGAAGGCAGAGGTTTGGCGGGTGCAAGAGGGGGAAGGCCCTCATATTCAACAGCCTTCGCAGCCTCCTTATCAAAGTTTGGTACTTTAGGAGACTCTTGGAAAGCCTTGGGCTGGCGAACTACATGCGGCGACTGCAGTTGCGGGATCCCGTCTATAAAAACTTGCACAGGAGTAGCTCCAAGCGCAAGAGGATGACTGTCCCATATGACGAGATCTAAAGAAAGTGAGCGTGATGGATTTTTCCTATCCTCCATCCAACCTACCAGCATCCATCCCTATCCAAGGCCATCCTTAGCACCAGCATTGAATGATTAGATACTGAGCTCCCACCTTTCTTGATGTAACCAACACGATGGCCGATGCCCATTACCTCTGCAGCATTGCTTGTGACTGAGGCAATTGCAAGATTCTCCGGAAAACCGTAATAGAAAGCTTGCTGCGCTTCGTACAGCAGGTATCGTGAGTTTGATACAGGATGGTCGCTCTGTTAATTACATTGTAATTGACGAGGATGAAGATATATGATGGCCAACCTTTAGGAGGGTCGTGATGCCGTGACTAGCAAGAATACGTGGCGCAAATTCAGACGATCGATACGCTTCACGTTTATATCTGTGGTTGTTCCATTCCAAAGATTGACTGTAGACTGCCGAAAAACACACCTGCTATTCGTCGCAAACAGTGCAACAGCCGGCGTGCCGCCTAGATTTACAGATGGTGAAACAGTCCGCTAGTTATAAATACAACAACACACCATACGTTTTCTTCAAAAGATCAGGGGCAAGATAGGCTTCACTAGCATGGTGGACTGCTGCAATGGGAAATTTGAATTCATTTGACAACTATACACGTTTCGAGGTGGATTAATAATATAAAAAGATGGTATGAAATAACCTTACTCGAACTAGGGCATCCAGGTCAACAGCTTCATAACAATGGGCATTCACCTATCACAGTATGAGTGACAGGGAAAACTCAATACACACGAACTATTAACCTTGACGCGGCCTCTGATGACGTCAACCAAAGCTTCCCATTGAAGGTCTTGAGGGAAGTCACCAAGGCCTTCCCATTTTCCAGCGAGAACCAAGGAACAATACTGATCTTGCTCCACCTTGAGGTCGAATGCTTTTTTGTAGCTTGTGTAGTAGATTAATCTATGAGAAAGGTACTTCTCATATATTGCTTACGCCTGGCGGAACTCCCAGCTGACATCCATCCTCGTATCTTTGTAGAAACGTCCTAAGAAACAAGTAAATTTCTCATACAAGTAGTCATGATAACAGCATATAAAACTCACGTGGATTTTCGCCTAGGAGGAGGTTCATGTGGAATGAGTCAAGCTCGGAGACACACTACCTGATCTTACCACATGCGTGCCTTACAAGAACGATCAAAGAAAATCACAGAAAGAGAGAACTTATAGTACTTCATATAGCGCCACCCGAGAGGCAAGTCGGAGTTCATCCACGTGCCATTGATCATCAGACTCTGCGGCTCCAACAACATCGATGTCGGCGTACGTTCTTTGGTTGAACGGAGCTTTATAACAAATGCTTGGCCGCCTGAAAACGTTATGCATTAGATTTGGTGCACAATTCTAATTAATACATGTCTATGCACCGATCGCATTAGTAGAGCCGGGCAAAACAAGGGCGGTAGTAACGCCACCAGCGATGGAAAGAGGGTAGGAGTCGTCATGAGTATTGAGCCCATCCAAGCTTCTGAGCCAAGGTTGAATGGTTCCGTGAAGAGAGCTACCGTCCTCCGCGCCGTCCAAAGAAGGAGAAGGGGAGTTTCCCAGATGGGAATGAATGTCGACGATGCCTGGGGTGACCCATGCATCCTTCGCATCCACAATGACGAGGTCACTTCCATATATTTCGTGAAGGCCGTACAGATGGCCAACACTCTTAATGAGGCCCTTGTCTAGTAGAATGTCACCATAAATTACTTCAGTACCGTTCTCAGACCCTGTCCAAATCTTGGCGCGTTTTATGAGCACCGGTTTGGTACCGTGGACGAAGCGATCGGATTGAGAGCGCATAAAGGATTCTGAAAAGAGGCCTACTTGAGCCTTGCTTGCCTTGCATTGCGCCATGATGGTCGCGGCTCTGGGATGTCTGTGAAGGCGACCTCTCCAGAAGGTATTAGGAAACTGTGCATAATATGACAATAAGATTGAGAGAGAGACAAGGATGAGTATAAAGGCAGGAAAGAGCATGCAGTGTATTTTCTGGAGGCGAATTGGGAGTTTTCCAGCGTTCTTCATGTTGCTAAGAGCAGGCACGTTGGGAACGCGCTGCACAAGAATGGTGTTTATTACTACCACGTGACGCACTTCCAGGCCGAGCCAGCCGAGCGTCAAAGGTCGAATACAATCTCACATACACAGCCATGCTTTTTGCTCGACAACAAAAGCTACGCGCTCCACGTAAAACGTGTATTTGGCCATCTCCCTAATACTTCACACCACCTCACACTCCTATTGATAATCTTTTTATATCGGGTTAACTATGCCCTTCAGTTATCATCAATTGTTCTGTAGTGGCAGAACATTTTGTTACTGTTTTCCGGTACGAGTGGGTGTGATTATCATGTCCCTGCTAGGTATCGCTGTTGCAGGGGTTCTTTCCATTGTTTTGTGGTTTGAAGTGGCCAGTCAGTTTCGTTTTCAGCCATGAACTGACGTGGGTACGACCTTAATGACGATGCCTTAGGCACTCCCGACATGAAGAGTAGTGAGCGAGCGGGTTTCATAGTTGCTGGTCTTGTGGAAACTCTGCTCTTTGTAGCCTCTTCCCTTGGGTAAATGTTGAACAAGTCATACTATGTTTGACTCAACATTTCAACTTTGTTTGTAGCTTCGTAGGTGTCATTGTCAAGAAGCAACTCTTCGTCCAGATATATGCCTACTTTATCTATGTTCATTTTATTCTGAACATAGCTATAGCAGGCTATCTCTGGTATATCGTTACCAACTTTTCTGCAAACGCCAATGAGGAAGCTTGTAATGCGATTACAGACGAAGCGCAGTGCACAGGGCTTCTGAAGATTACCAAGAATGCCTACTATGTGATCGCAGCAACGGTCTTGCTGGTCGAGTTTGGTATGTTAGAAATCTTGTGACCCACCTTTTTCTAACATCTTCGGTTAAGATGTTGCTTTAGCTGTTACACGTTACCTCAATCAGTTGCGGAATGAGAAACGATCTGCTCGCGGCCTTCGACTGGACAACGAAGAAGCCTTTGGACTTGTGTCGAAGGCCCAATTCAGATATTCAGCACTTCCTGATGAAAGGTACCAAGTCCCGGAAACTGTATATTCCAGTTACGGGCCAGATTTCGACCCTTATGAGGATATTCATGCCCAGACTCAAGGGGAAAGGCAGCTTTCTGAATACTCTTTGACCCAGCATCCAAATGAGGAGAATTATGGAGGTGGTTTTTGGACGCACGCTCAGATATCTTCCGAAGAAAAAGCGCGGCAGCAGAAATTGGACTGTGAAACGAATCTTTCAAGGGATCGTGCAGTGGAAGACTCCGAGGTACGCTCGAGTACCAATTATAGGTCGCAAGCAAGTCCTCCCTTCCCAGCACCACAAGTAACAGCGGATACCGAGTTACCAAGATACACTTTATCCGACCACAACACAACTACAACTACGACACTAATGGCATAGATGATTACAAATAGCTGATCCTTGTCCTTTCTCATCTGAGTATTACTAGCTAGTTTGCGACCTTGCCTCCCTGTATATTATCTACAAAATGTAGTTACAGTTCGATACCAGTCCCCACAACAACCGCCTCTGGTTTGTTGCTTATCCCATAAGAGGATAAACAGTCTTCAATTCTGAAGGTACTGATTACAACAGTGACATTCTTGACCCAAACACGTTTTATCCTCTAGATATTCTTCGACTTCGAAGAACGTCGGAGATTCATACAACTAGGAACAGATTTATGATATGCCAAAGCTACACCATGGCCAGCGACAGCATATCATCTTTTCGGTATGCTCCTTGGCTTCCAGCTCGCGGTGTCCTTATAATGCCTTGTTTACTTTCAGCTCGATGCTTTATGCTATCAACTACATACCCTCTCTTTTATCATGTCCCCTTCGATTTGGTCGTTTCTTTGTCGCCTCTTGTCGCAATTTCAATGTTACAAGCCAAGGGACATTGATCCAACCGCTGTACCATCGCTACGATTCTTTTTTGCGAATATCTTGCTCCTTAACTCGTCAAGTGTATGGTCGCATGCGACAAAGGGTGCAGCTGAAGGCAGAGCAATCGTACTTGACTTTGTTGGAATGGGTGAGTCGTGAAGCTTGAAGCACGCAGTCTGTTTTCCAAAGCTTCTTGATCATCCTCAGGTTATGTACCATCCAAAATGCAACTTCTTAGCCTGGATTTTCTTATCATCTTCCTCCAATTCACGCTCACGACCATTGCATACGAGACTTCTATGCACGAACATGGTTCTAATACCCCTGACATGCTGCTCCCTATACCCATTCCACCGTCGCCAATGCCCGCACCTCTACTCAGGCAGATACCTTCTTCGACTTCGCCGACCACTACTATGACACAGCATACAAAGTCTTCACCACCTCAAGCAATCTCCCCTTACGTTGTCGATCTCCGTCTTGCCCCCATCATAGCACGTTTGCGGAACCCGTCACCTCTTTCCCAGGCAACCACTTCGGATGCCTCATTGCCCCTTCCGAATACTACACCTTGGCCACTACCAGCTGGAATGAGAATGCTTCTACAAACAAGGGCTCAAATCAGAAGGGATGCGGCAGAGGGTACAACCACAGATAATACAAGGATCCCTGGCAGCCTGGGCCCCAGAAATGAGTAAATCCATTTCAGAGGACTTCACGTATATTGCTATACATCCCTAATATTATTGAATAGTGCCTGGTTCTCCTGTAGAAAACTTGTGTATAATTGTACGGATTATTAGCCCGCAGATCACCACTTCCGTTTCATCTATAGTCAGAGATTTTTATCCTTGAGTACATTGATCATTGCAGTTCTCTAGGAGACATACTGCTTTGCGTAGGCATTCTCCAAACAAGGTAAACTCTTCTTTACACATGTCCTTCGTAGCATCCGTATAGTTGGCCAACACACATTTTCCGTACGCGGATGCCTGAGAAGCGCAAGTGGAGGTAGAATGTATCGCAAACTTTTTCAGTGGCCGTTGTTGAGCGGTCACTGTTTTCAAAGTCTGCATGGTTGGTTGGTGCTTGAAGCTAGTGAGCGTTGGAATAAGTAATTAAAAGTTCTTAATGATTATTATTACGTAACCACTTACTCCATGTTCACTTGGGAGTACGATGACTGAGCTCCAAATGTTCTAGCGCTTTATGGTGCTCTCGTTGACCTTTCAAAACCCTTGATAAGTACTGAAGGGCAAACATATCACGAACATAGACATTCAAGATGTTCGACAAACTGCTGCTGGTATCATGTGTGTGCATCGTTGTGGCACTTATTTTGTACTTTTTCCATTGGAACCGGTTCATTGGCTTTCTCATCGGTTTTGGTATTCGCCTGATGTATTGGAAAGAGGAGGCATCGAGCATATGGGTTGAAGTTGGTGTGTAGTATCTCATGTCACTCAATCCGTCTTAACTGGCTCAGGCTCGATCCATTTCTCCATCTTATCTGGAAGAATTCTCCTCAAGGATGTCAGTTATCATTCCAGTAACCAAACAATAAGAATTGTCAAGGGACAAGTGCAATGGAGGTATTGGATTCGGCGGCCTACCTCGGAAAATGACATTGGTTGTCTTCGGGGTGGAGAGGATCGTTCGTAGAGCGGGTTCACATTTTCCCACCTGAGACTGACTTTCGCTAGTGCAAGCTTTGCCTTCGTTGCAATGTCGAATCCAGGTATCGATCCAAGGAATTGAATGGTTCATTTACAACCGGACAGCTGCTTTTGACAACATAATTTCTCAAATGGAGGATAAGAATCCCAGTTATCCAGCATCGCGATCCACAGAGGCAAGACAGTCCTTTCAGCTAGGCCCACGCCAAGGTAGGATGTTCTGTGTTTCTTGGTCTCAAGATACTCACACTTTCAACAGGTTCATTCGCTCCATCTTATCCCCCATCTGCGTTCAAGAGCCTTCGTATGCCGCATGGAATACAAAAAATAATTACTTTGATCAAAAAGCAGCTACCTAGTCTCGACCCGAAAGACTTATTACCCTTGGGGATGGAAATCACGAAAGGGGCTATAACATGCGGGAATAACTCTACTCCAAATCTACTGATTGCTGAATTTCAACGAAGCGAAGGGACCTTTGGTCTTGTCGAGGTCGGTTCACTTCTCTGTAGTTGATTGTATGCTGAACCGCGTGGTAGTCAAGGTCTAAGCTAGATTTATACAAACAGTTGCTTTCAATGCGGTTCCAACAAGTGGTGTTCAGATATGTGGAGAATGAAAACTATGCTGATCCCGTGACTTCAATGGGTGAATTGGTACACGGTCGCATCATCCAGTGAGGTCCAATGCCCATTTCTGAAGTCCAATGCTAACGAGAGAAAAGGTACTCAAAAATTAGCCGGCCTTCTTCACACCTTTCCTATCGATCCTTCATGACTCTATGGAAGCGAGTTCGACTGTTGGACATAGCAAAGAAGTACAATTCGGACCGCCAGGATATTCATGTCATGCAGAAGCAAGGAATTTCAAAGTCACGGAAGAATCAACAAGACCAATCCACTCCGATAGGCTCTGATTTCTCGCATTTTGAGTACGCGATAGAACGCAAGATTCTTGAGACACCACTCCTTGAGCTTTCTTACTTCTACGATGTCACTGGAGAGGTTCCTGAGTCGTCGGACCGTCATGGAAATGTCGGAGTCGAGTCAATTGATGTAGGTAATGGGGATGTACCACCTGACTGGGGGTTTGATATCATCATTCACGGTGGAGTCTTGCGGTACGGTCCCTGGGCAGATCGTCAAAGGTAAAGTTCTCGTAGGAATCCTCATCTCTTGCCTGACAATATTCAAGGGCTGAGCTTCAGAAGGTATTTTTCCCTCCAACGTATCATAACACAGAAGTTACGCCCCCATTGAAACCCGGGGATAGGCGTCGTTGGACGGCTATACGGGTGTTTGTTGAATTGCGTAATAACACTGTCCTTAACATTCCTTTTCGGGAACCGTCTAAGGTATCAACTATCTATCAAGACTTCTTTCTCTCGTTGTTCTTACAATTCTCTCCAGGATTGGCAATGGGATGGACAATTTAATATGCCACAAAAACCACGAGTACGTGAAGCAACTACCATCCATGTGACTGTTGGGGATCGTTCCTCGATAAGTTACACCTTACCAATGGTGACGGGGCCTGCTGGCTATAGGCCAGTCTTAGAAGTTCATCTCGACACTGTGGTAATTACCTCAAGTCTGAACGACATACAAATGGTGACTTCGGAGTCCTGTCGAGTGGGTAATTTTCCTTTTGTGTGATAATGCACATTAAATTAGAGAAACAAGATTCATTGTGAGATGCCAACTCCGCTGAAGTGGAACGAAGAACGGAGATGGTTAACCGCGCTAACCTTGCGGCAACCTGTCCTGTACCTCATCCGGGACCATATAAATATGTTCATTGATCTTGGTAAAGATTGGACTACAGGACCTCCGAGTGATTATCAGCGGTTCATTCCTATGACCTACGTTTTCGAGATTGCATTCTATCACTATGAACTTAACGTGTATGTCAATGACCACAATATCATTGACAAACCCCTTCTCCGCGATGAGAATGGTATGTTTTTTTTTGCTTTTATTAATGTCTAGTTTTTTTGAAAAACCTTTTACAGCTTTACTTACCCTTCGAGGAATTCATTTTAATTTGATGACCGATATCTTGTTAACTGAATTTCGACCTGAGTGTACAACTATCCCTTTTACGATTGATGTTCCGGACTCATCACTTAGTCTCTCTCTACCACGATGGAACATCAACGCACTTCATGCTCCAAGAAGCGGTAATAGTTTAGCAAAGATCCATTCTCTTCATGTTGCCGGATCATATCAGTATTTCTCGGAAACGTGTCCGAATTATGTGGAACAGCTTAAACTCAAATTTGATGTAAGTTTTATTGCAAAATCTTTGATATTTGGTTTTAGTAATGTTTCCGTCAGCTCCGAGACGTTGCTTTCAAGAACCTTGGCTGGTCCATCCGTTATTTCATGGTTTTCAGAGAGAATTATCTCGGATCATTCACGCACTTCGTCACCCTGTATGAATATTTGGACAGACGTAAGAAAAATCAACCGCTCGGAGACCCTGTCTCCTCTAAGTATAGACCCGGTAAAGTAAGCTCGCCAACATTGGATCAGTATTTCAACTAATTCGTTTAGAATAACATCCTTCAGACCGAGATACAGGTGCTCATTCACGACGGTACTGTGATCATGCCCGCTGGCCTCCCAGGTTACTCGTCGATTCGCGAGAACGATAGTGGTATCGGTGACTGCTTGATTCTGACTTTACCCAATCTTCAGTTACAATTTCGAATGCACGATCATTATATGGGTACACCTTGCCCTATGCGTTGTCAAAGCGGTGCTAATCGTTCTCAGAAATGTCATTGAATGTCAGTTCCCTTTCCGGTGGACTTATCCATAACTATCCGGAGCAGGTCACATACAAGAAGGAAGTTCTAAACGGGCTGAAGGATATTCTACATATAGATGGTTGGGCTTTTTTTTTCGCGTGCGGGATGTTCAACGATGCTCACTACTTTCGATACCAGGGCTGGACATCATAGCTAATCGTTTATTTGGACCCCAGCCTCGGACAGCTACCTATGTATGTATCTGGGAGGTCAGCCTTGGACCAACCAAAATTCTTCTTCCAGCTTCTGGAGGGAGACTTCTGGCTGCCGCCGGAAACGCGTTCCGTTTAAACTTTGTAGATGCCTTGAATGCTCCTGCCCACGAGTATCTCCCGCCTGTGGATCCTGATGGTCAGTTCTTAGTCACGCTTGTAGTCCGATTGCCTTACTCGAAGAAACAGTATCGTTTGTCAAACTCTCCGTCAAATCATTCGATATGATATGGAAAGCGGGCCAAGCGGCCCTTGTCTTCAGTCTACCCCGGGGAATTCAATTGAACAGTAACGATTTGGGAGGACGTTTTCATCGGAAGTTGACCAGCTTGAAAGTCCCGGATATTCATATCAAGATTTTATTGATCTCCCAATCTCACAGGAGTCGCTGGCTGGAGGCGGCCGACTTTTCTGCTGACGCTTATGCAGATATTTATACTGCTCCTCGAGGCTATCGTGAGATCGCCCGAGCTCAGATTGCTTACATTGCAGAACAAGATCACTTAACAGGCCGAGCTCGAAGGATGTTCAGTCCTTTAGGAGCTCATAATGCGGAAATTTCAAGTGATTCTGATCTTTCTCATTACTAACTGTATACTTAAGTGTGTAATCCGTCTAGAGCCCATGACACATAAAAATGGACTATACTTGCCCCATCCAATACTACCTGAACAACATCATCTTGGAGCTTCCGTTAACTTGACAAGGGTTGAATATACCACAAGATCACGAAGTAATGCCGTCCGACTTTCTGACTCTGACACCGAAGAAGGTATTTCAGAGGCTGATCGTGACGCTCGTCTTGCGTGAGTGTGTCGATGTTTTGAAGTTTAAGACGCCAATGGGTTTCATAGGAAGACCCGTTCCTCTACGCCTGCTCCACGATCCGTTTACGAAGACGATCAGAACATGAGCAGTGGCGATGAATCAGATGACGAAGACTTGACGGATGTTAGCTCGGAAAGCGATTGGTCTGAGTTCGCTGGTAAGCAGGTCATCATTATTTGTTATGCATTCTCAAGGGTAATTTTGAAGACGTGGTTGACTCCGAGTTCGGTGCAGAGAGAGAGACTTTGAGACATTATTCCCATGTTATTCGGCACTACGTGTCACACCACCTTGAATTTCCAAATCTCTGGGATGGATGCCCTTTTGCCTTAGTCCGGGTGGGTGGAGGATTGTTTTGAAACCAACGGCCAACTTGTAACACCCGGTTTAGGACTGTCCACAGTTATCGTCTATGAGTCAGCTGTCTTGTGAGCCCGAGGACGTTGAAAAGTCAGGTCCTTCAAAGATATCCAGTGACGATCAAGGCAACACATATATACGATTCAAGGGCAGAAAATCCGTGTCTCTCAAAGTCACGCCTTTGGTATCACAAGGCTTGGCTTATTTTGAAGAAGAAATCAGGAACAATGTGTGTATTTTTCGTGGATCATAGAACATGCACTAATGAGTCTGTATCAGTCACTGAGTCCAGAGTTGTGTCTAGATATAATGATGGCTAGCCACCTGAGTCAAATGTCTTCATCCCAAGAAGCTATCTCGTGCCTTTTCTTCGAGGCTTCGGTTCTATCGGTCACAGTTCAGGTCCTACAGCGCATAGTGATGACAGATCGCCGTTCCATGATGTCTTGTAAGCCTACTGAGGCCTACGACCTTGCTATGCCGGATGGTGTTGCTGTTGTTCAAGCAACTTGTGGTGGACTATCGACGTCTGGTTCAGTCGCCAAAAACAGCTTCTCCCTTGAAGTCGGATTTCGACATTCATCAGTCACATTGGACATATCCTTTGATAAGAAGACTATTGAACCTGTCTCTCCAGCCAAGTTTATCTTTGGTTTCGTCCTTAGGAATGCGAAGTTTTCCCTTGGTGAACAATCTGTTGTTATCGACTGGGAGGAGAATTCCGTCAATATAGGCCACTTGGGGCCAGAATATGTTGTAGCAACTGGCCTTGCTTTGTCCCAAAGTGCTCGACAGCTCGTTGAATTGTATCAAAAAATGGAGAAAAACTCATTCTTACTGAAACGATGCGTTGTTTCTGAAATCATTAGATGCTCAGGCGATACAGCAACGGTGGATCCTCTATCAACCATTCAGCCGTCTTACCTCGTGCAAAGTGGTCTGCCACACATGCTGCGGACAGACACTACGTTCAGGTTTCTCTATCACCTTCGTAACTGTCTTTGGCATATAAAGGCAGTCGAACTGGACACATCGTACTTATCACAGGATGTTATCCAGCGAGGTGATTTGGCCAACTTGCTTCCGTTGCTTGAAGCTCGATTTGCTGCATTGGATCTTGATTCCTATGTAACTCAGTTATCTTTGGAGTCCTTCTTGCCAATTCTAGGGGTCGATCATCCTTCAACGGCACCAACAGAGATCGGATACCTTTACAATTCCATCACTCTCAGATTTGCCAAGCTCACTCTCATAGTTTTGGACCCTGCAAATAGGACCCCTAGTAAATTAACCTTTGCAGATGTGGACGTCAAGGCACGTGCTTTCAAGTGCGATATTGTTCAATTACCTCCCACCGATTTGACGAGTGTATCCCAAACATCTTTGAGAGAGAAACGTCCCCAGAACGTTCTGAAATTCTCGGTTTTGCTGCACTTCGGTCATCTTACACTTACCGTCTCCCCTCATCTGATGGGCTTCGCTCAGCACCTTTTACGAGTTCAAAGACATTTTCTTTCGGTTCCTTCGCCTACGAACGAGGCTAAACCAGCCTCCAGTAATTCTCATACAAATATACGATACGTAAGCGTTGAGGTGCTTTTCTCGTTGGGTCATTTTTGTGTACAAGCAGCTGCCGAAAATCTTGTGTTTGAGTTCGGGTTGTCAAGAATACGCGGGGTATCATCATCATTATTACGACGGCCAACCTTCGGTAGACAGTCCATGAGCCACTCTGTTCTATTCGACCAGGTTTTTGTCCGAGCGCGTTCGCCCTCTGATACAGGGAAACAGAACGATCAGGATATTCTAGCTTCACTGGAGCTCGCGAACGGCAAAATCAGCACCATTGTCCGCAAAGAACTGGCGTTGAAAACAAAACTCCACCTCATCTTTACCCTTGGTAACATCCAGTTACTTGTCCCTCGAAGCGCTCTCCGTCTGTATAGATTCATTCAGGAATGGAGAGCAGACTTCCTTCCAGGAATTGAAGCAGCTATTCAAGACCTTCTATCTGAGATACATAAGGTGCCCTCTAAAACCAAACCACCCCAACTGCAACGCACAACTTCCGGGCGCACGAGCTTCCAAGTGCAGGGTGAACTGTCTCATATTGGTATCGCCCTTCAAGTCATGCATGGGACGTGGCTTTCATGGGAAGCTCATGATCTCACAGCTTACACCAATTCAGCAAGTACTGCAACCCCTGGCTATACCTTTGGTTTACAGATTTCGTCAGTCATTCTTATCATCTCGTCTCGACCACATGTACGAGATGAGGAGTCCGACGTTCACATCAAACTCATGCTTCCGCCTATATTGGCGAAGGGTAGTTATGATGGGGTCGGAGTTGAGACCATCGTCCTCATAGAATTTGCGGAGCTCAAAGTCAAACCTTCATACTGGGACACTCTTCTCGTTGTTCAGCAAAAGTTTGGTCAAGATTTCCATGATCTTGTTACGTTAATCCAGGAAACCAATATTCGGCGGGCAACGCCGGAGAGTCTCAAGACTTCTTCACAATGTTCGCAAGTTCCTCTGCGTTACAATATTTCTGTTAAGATGCGCGGATTTCGTGTTGGTTTTGAAAGTCCTGCCTCCACCGTGTATTTTGAATGTCTTGATATCAGTGGTGGTATCAATAACTCTGACGGACTGATATGCAATGTTGAACTGTCGGACATGGCATTTTCTTTAGCTTCCAGAGCTGTTGCCCGTCGTAATAATCCGGGTTTCAACAGAAACAACGGTTCGGCATTTGTGATTGTCGATTTCAAAATTGACGCACGGAATGCATCCACCAGTGCTTCAGGTACCATTATACAAGTTCTAGTGACCAAAATACACGCTGTGATGCAGCCCAGCTCGATCGGCGAGGTTGGTGATTTCGTTGACCACATTCAGGTAACGTATACTTTATAACTCAAGATTTTAAAATCCTAAACGCTCAGTTTCAGGCAGAAATGCGTACTCGTAAAGAGCAACGTGCTATGGAACTCGCCGCATTTAAAGAGAAAACCCGTCAAATACTACAGACATTTGAAGTTGGTGTGCATGATACCCTTGCAGACACTCGGTCTTGGTTGGATAGCTATATCATCAATGTTTCCACTCAAAATATTGGAGTCGCATTTCCCCTTACCCATGATTTAGATCTCCAACTTCCTCGAACGGGAAGTCGGGACTCGATTTCTGTTCCGGCTTTCCTTTGGTCTATCAAATCTATCGAATTTGCAACACATCGAGGCCAGTCTGGTCAAGCAGAAATGAAGCTTTTCTCATTTCAGTTCATATCTCGGTAACTTTTTCTTTCTTTCTTTTCTGTTCCCCATAAATTCAAAAACTTGAGTAGCTTCCGACAGTCTGTTCCCGAGGATTTTTCCGGAGAGAATCACGTCACACTTAATAGGCTTGTTTATCCACAAATGAAAGCCCAGCTTCGGTTGACAGGACCTTCGATGGCATCGAGCCACACCTATGTAAAGGCAGATGTCAGCGGCTTCATCCTGGACCTTGACTCAAGCATACCTTCTTATGTATTCTCTTTAATCGATGTATACCGTCAAGGAAAGAATCGGATGGAAAAGATATCCAACAGTCTACCCCGCATACCATCGACAGGGGACACGAGCAACATGGAAAAGGTGTTCCAGACAGAAACTCGCTCGACGCTTCCTACATCCAACCTGTTTGCATCGATGACCTTCCGCAGCGGTAAAGTACGCGTTTACAGCGGAGCCGCCTCCAAGCTCTTTCAAGAGCAAGCGAGGAAATCTCCAAAGAGTTACCAACAAGAACTATCCGACCAGAAAGTCATGGAAGTGGGTGCTGAAGTCTTCAACTTACCTGTCGTCTCTGTTTGGACCGAATATCACGCCGCACCTACGTTTCAGAGGCCCTTCTCCCCCAGTGGACCTGAACCATCTATCCTCATGTTCAAAAGTACAGTGCACTCCAGCCAGAACACGTTGCGACCGACCTTGTTGCCCTTTCTCACAGAACTTGTGAATCACATCGAGACTCGGCTGCGCCGAATCAGCCTTCAGTCATCTCAGCCTGCTCAGACCCTCCTGGAGGACCAAATCGCGACTGCACCCGACCAAAACCGCGTAGATTCCAGGACAAGCCTGCGCATCAACTTCAGTCTTCGCATTGATCAGTCCAAACTGGAGCTAACCTGTCAGCCGGATGTCAACGTCATTGCTGGATTGCACTGGGATAGTGGAGGTTTCGCGATCAGTGTATCTCCAGGTGCTCGCAAGATTACGTTTACCGGGAGTGTTGGTGGGCTGACCCTTGGACTCAAACACGGGTTTCTGAGCGAAGACTGCGTCAGACTTGATGCACGAAATCTCTCCTTTTCGGTCGCCTTTGCTAAAGTCGAAGGCGACAGAGGTGTGATTGGCAACTCTTTTTCCGTCATCCTTGACACAGAGTTCCTGGGCGTTGTGCGGTTCTCGCGCTTGCAGGATATTCTATGTTTCAAAGCGGTTTGGTTGGACCGTATCCCCGTCTTTAATAATCCACCTTCTGCAGTATCCGCCAAGACATCAGCCGGGGCATCGACAACGAGCGCGCAACATCTTACCCAAGCACCAAAACGGCCGTTCACCACCATCATGCTCATTCGAATCCGACGGATAACTGTGGATGTTGATTTTGGCCAGTCGATCAGTGCCATGACCCTCGATCTACGAGATGCCACCATGCGTACGAAGCTGACAGAAGTCCGCAGCGAGCTTTCGGTATTTGTTGACGATCTCAATATGGTTGCCAAAGGGAACGTGGCGGGCAACGCCCATGTTCCCAAGTGTATTTTCCAAACAATACGGAGTATCGAAGGTAGCCCGGACGCTCAAGAAAGGAATCAGATGCTAGAATTGAACATGACTAGTGGTCCTTTGGTCGTCTCACTCGAGTCTGATCACCAGAAACTATTGCACTACCGGTGTGTATACCCTGGATCCTTTTCTACTTCCAGGCGCTAACCTTCATGTCAATAGTGCAGAGCCCCTAGAGATCAAGATATTCGACGACTGGTCAATGCCAGCAGTCCAGCCAACGGCAGAAACAAGACCTTTACGACTTTCCTTCACTGTCAAAAGTCCCGACATTGTGGCAGTGGCCACGGTTGGCACTATCCCCAAGCTTCTTGCATACGTGAACAAGTTCAAAGCCACACTTGACGCGCAACGAAGAGGCGCAAGTCGCGAATCCAGGGCGTTCAGGGTTACGAGGACACCGAAGCCAGATAACCCTCTATCTGCCGTCGCAGAAGCGATATTGGTTTCGGCTCGTAGTCGGTTCAAGGAGGTTGAGAGTGACTTGATCTACGTTATCATGCAGCACATGAGTCTCGAGCTTCAGTCGCTTCGTCTGGTGGTGTTCCCTCGGACGATGGACGACCTCGAAATCGCACAGTTCCTCGCGCGCGATGTGAAGGCGCAGTTGGACCGCTTGGTGGAATCGGCCGCTATTGTCGGCAAACGGGACCTTTTGCTGTCGTTCTCGTCTATGATCATCTCCAAGTTCACGGGCCTCGGACATCCCCAGACTTCCGAGTTGTCTGACGATCACAAGTGGCTGGAGTCGTTGTTACATGGCGCGTCAGAAGCTACGATCGTGGGACTGCCTTCGATGACTATGCACATGGTCAGCGAGGAGAAGGTCGAGGATACGGTGACGACCCTCGTCTATGATTTCCACAGCCGTTTTGTGCGGCATGGGGACAGCCGGGAGTATAATGACATATACATCACTCTGAACGTGGCGCTTTACTCGTGGCTTACCGTGCTCAGGAAGAACCTCACGAGGGAGATGGAGCAGGTAAAGGCATCGACGGACTGGCGGGTCCTCCTCAATACAACATCAGGGCACAAGAAGAAGGTCCCAGAGCCTTTGGCTGTCCCTCCGAGCTCGACGAGGTCGACGACGGAGCCGAGCCCTCAGAAACGGCCACTCTCGCCGTTTTCACCCTCGACTGCTCTCAGGCTCACCTTGGGCGACTCAACGGACCTGTTGTCTCCTGCCAGTTCGACGATGTCGACGCCTCGTTCTGGCTCACCTGGACCGCAGAATTTCCCGTTGATTCAGCCTCGAGCGACAAATCCTGCCAAACAAGCAGGAATCGTCTATCAGCCTCGCAGTAGGCACATTGAGCGTCTCACGATGCGACAACTTGGGGAAGCGACACCAGACGTCATGCATCCGTTCTTCATGAAAAAGGCTGGGTTCAATTTGGAGGACTCGCTGCCGCAGTATGTCAATGAGTATGCGACGAGGCCACTGGAGGAAATCATGGAGGTGCTACTGAAATTATATAGCAGACAGTTACTATCTAACAGCAGATAACTGTGTTTATTTGTACAATAAAGAAATCTATGCTAGTGCGGGGGACGAGCCGTTGAAGACGCTGAGGAGCGCAAAACAGCCATACAGGAGACCGACTGGGTAAGCAACGAGTAATCGCTGATTGGACATTTGGAGCACGGCGACGAATATGCCCGAAGCCGAGTACGTGCACCAGAGTATGGAAATTAGAGACAACAAGTACCCAAAGGTTCCGCTGGGACATGGGTCAGTCACGGCAAGGAAGAGCGGAGAGGGCCACGAACTCGAGGACCATCATGACGCTGATTGCACTTACTCCGACCATGGGCAACAGACAATAACCCAGAACGGAAACGACGCGATACGCGTCTATGGCCCGCTCGGACATGAGATTGAGGAGCGCATACATCGAGGCCGAGCCAAAAAGGCCGACACCGTAGATGTAGCCGAAGTTGGGCTTGCCAGACTGCGGAGGATAAGACTAGGGCAAGCGGGCGATACGTGGGACGCACAAAGAGGAGACATATGCCGAAGCAAAAGACGAAGATGATTGGGCCGGCCATGTCCGCGTCGTCCATTATGCGTGCGTCGACGCCGCGAAGGGGGTTGAGGACGGTCATTGACTTTGCGCGTATGTGCTGGAAGTTGATGCCGAGCTCTGGTGGGCGTCAGACACGGGGCGCGGGGGGGAGACGGAGAGACGTGCCTTGGAGCAGGGGGGGTTCGCCCTCGAAGCCGCCGGTGCCAAAGGCGGTCCACCAGCGGCCGGCGGGCTGGATGTTGCCGGCATAGGCGGCGGGGACGGGGTGGGCGATGGCGCCGTGGACGGGGGCGTGTGGCGAGGAGGGCTGGGAGGAGTAGAACTGGAGCTGGGGCTCTGGGACAAGCGGCGGTTGGTAGTAGGCGTTTTGCGGAGACGGCTCGTACGACGTCGACCACATCGATGCGCTGTTGTGCCTTGTTTGGCACTCCTTGCCTTTTGCCATGGTAAGAGCCTCTCTGTCCTGTCTGTCCCTGCTCATCGTCCTCCCCGCTCCAGCCCCAGGTGAGTGCCCGCGGTCTGCCTCTGACTGCCCGTCACACTCCCCCAGAACGAGTACATCGAGGAGCACATCAAGCGCCATGGTCGCCGTCTAGACTATTTCGAGCGCAAGTACGGCCCATCGCCCCTCCAGACCCACAGGCCACTCACCCCCCTTTGTCAGGCGCAAGCGCGCGGCCAGAGAGGCCCACAAGTCCTCTGCATTCACACAAAAGGCCTTTGGCATCAAGGCCAAGCTCCTGCACGCCAAACGCCACGCCGAAAAGGTCCAGCTCAAGAAGACCCTCAAGGCCCACGACGAGCGCAACGTCAAGCAGGCTGACTCCTCCACCGTCCCCGACGACGCCCTCCCGACGTACCTGCTCGACCGCGAGGGCCAAAAGGACGCCAAGGCCCTCTCCAGTGCAATCAAGCAGAAGCGGAAAGACAAGGCCGCCAAGTATGCCGTGCCCCTCCCCAAAGTCAGGGGCATCGCAGAGGACGAGATGTTCAAGGTCGTCAAGTCTGGCAAGAGCAAGACCAAGGCCTGGAAGCGCATGCTCACCAAGGCTACCTTTGTCGGCGAAGGCTTTACACGCAAACCAGTCAAGATGGAACGCTTCATCCGTCCCATGGCGCTGCGCTACAAAAAAGCCAACGTCACCCATCGTATGCCCTCCCCGCACATCTTCGCCGCATACTAACATTCCTTCTAGCCGACCTAAAAGCAACATTCCAACTCCAAATACTGGGCGTAAAAAAGAATCCCCAATCGCCAATGTATACACAACTAGGCGTCATGACCAAGGGAACAGTAATAGAAGTCAACGTTTCCGAGTTGGGCATGGTCACCACCGGCGGAAAGGTCGTGTTTGGAAAATACGCCCAGATCACCAACAACCCGGAAAACGACGGCTGCATCAATGCCGTCCTTCGTACGTTTTTTCATCCATTCTATCGATCCCCGCTCATTTCTGTCACATCCAGTCGTCTGATTTTAGAGCACCAAGAAATCCATTTATCAATTACATACACTAAGGTTGTACAAGAGCGTGAACGAGTATAATTGTGTACAAATAAAGTCCAGTGCGGGGGTATAGCCTTGGCCGTCACAAATCTTGTTTCGTATAAGGCCCTGTTCTGTAGTTGACATTCGAATCCAATTCTCGGGCTGCCGGGTAATCGAATCCAGCTGTTTCATTGTCCAGCTTCTGCGTGTCTTGCGGAGGAAAAGATGCCAATTCATTCAGATAGCGCGCCGGGTCAAGCGTACGGGGAAGCGACGCAGCATCACCGGAAGCGTAAAATCTCGCTCCATCATACACATACGGCAATTCCTCCAGCCGGTTGTTTGTCAGATTATATCCCTGACTGGCTTTTACAGCAAGAGGCATGTCGCCTGTTGGCGACACATAGTCAACCAAAGGCACAAAAGGCTGAGCTCCCGAGGTGTCGTTCCACGGCTGTGCTGTGTGATGGTGGGTATTGTGCATGCGACGGTAAACATGAAAGCTTACGCTGCTGCGGAACAGGAGAAAGAGACGACTGTGGAGGCAGATGTCGTTGCGAAAGTGCATTCGTGGCTGCATAGCAAAGATCGGTCGGCAAAAACTGTTGTTGCGGCATTTGCTCAACTAGAGTAGGATACGAAGACGACAGTTGTGAACCCGCGTAAGATTGTGGGCCCCGAGTCCCGTAATCCCCTTGGTATTGATAACCGTCTCCCGCTTGCAACGGAGGCATTCCACTGAGCAATTCATCCGGCAAAGCTTGCCTCAGCTCCCGTCTGTACAAAACATCAGCTCCCATCACTCGATAAGAGTTTCGATCTCACAAGTAGGATGCTATAAACCCCCAACGAGCTTCGGCTAATCCTAGGATCTCTACAAAGATCCGGAGGCTGTTGTACAGAGGCTCAAGTGCCAGCATTGGTGGTTTGATGTCTTCAATGCCCTGAGCACGCATGGTTTTTTCTTGCATCTTCAGACTCCAGATTTTCACGAGAAGCATTGTTGACCCCACTTGCGCAGCATAAATGTAGATCGGCCACGTTGACAGCGCTTCCAAGCTTTGCTTCTGGGATATGTTCGCGCAATCATGAGCCGCATCAATACATACATCTAACGGAGAAAGATCTGAGGGTGATGCTCGCCCATGTTGCTCACAAGGCGTAGATGAGACTGTGGACGTCGGGATGAACATTGCATAAACAAGCATTTCAACGAGACGGTATGTCGTGCGCAGCACTGCCGCATCTACCGCAAACGGTGAATCATCCTTTTGATTCAACCATATCACTGGTAAACATCCATTACTTGTTGACAACGGACGATGAATTGTGTAACGTACAATGTTCCGGAAGCAATTTGTACCACTTCTCGAGCCCAGCTGCCAGATGCTCCATAATCGCTCGGCGCCAACCCAAAGGGGTTAAACCGGCATATAGTTTTTGCTTGTCCACAGCATACTTGAAAGACAGTTATGTCAAGCCTGTCAAAAGTGCAAACGAAGTCGGCGTACGAGACATTTCAAGGCAAAAGCCAGGACTCGAGAAAGTTTGATGATCTGGTTGAATGATATGATCTTGTTCGCTGGTACGTCCTTGGGCTGCGTAAACATTGGACCCGAGTCAGTTACTTCCCAGAACTCGTCATCCACCTCAAGTGGCAGATCTACATCGAAGCTGTCATCTTGTTAGCCTAAGCAAACAGCCAAGGCAAGCAACATATGGACCACTGACTCTTCTTCCCCAACAAGGGCAGAACGCCCTGTGGCAGCAGACTCAAAACGATCGAGGACTATAAGGCACCAAAAAGCTCGCTTCCAAAGCTCCGAGTCCGCCGTGGGTTCACGGCCATATACCCTTCTTTTGTGGATGCCAACATCCTGGGCTTTCCTAAGCGCGCTTCCCACAAGAATCCACGTCAACGACCGGTGCGCAGAATCCCTTAGATAGGTAGCGAATAGCTGACAAAGCGGTAGTAGCATATGGTGCCAGAAAAACGGCCGAAGCAAAGACTCACCGACAACGACTGGAGCTCGAACAAAGTTGTGGGACAAAACAAACGGTACCTAACTTCAAATACGGCTGTAAAGTGTAATTACTTGATGCCGCGGAACAAAAACAGAATACGAACCTAAACCCGCTTTGCAATATTTCCAGCCAGCTAGAGACCAATCCGGTGAGCCTGAGGCCGTGGCGGCACCATTGGGGATGACTCTAATGTCGTTTGACCATCTGCTTGCAATGGAGAATATACCTAGGCATACAACTGCGAACCAGACATTGGTATGATGCAAGTTGTCTTTCCATTGTCGATCAAACGTCGGACGGTGAAGGAGAGGCAGGGGAAAGTTCGAATGCACAAAATATATGCGTATCAAATCAGGAATGAGGTCTGCGGGGGGAAATGCAGCCAGTAATTTCGCAATCAAATCTGCAGTATCAGCGTTCCGCTCTTCCCACTGGCGCTCCCGCTGTCGTACAAGACTTCAGCGCAATGTTATTTGCGAGAACTTTTTTTTGCTTACCTCCGGCATCTTCCAAAACTTGGGACGATGAATGGAAGAACCGGAAGAAGAGCTACCGACGCTTGATGTCCTCCCGATGCTGTCCGGACTGCTGAGACGTGAGTCATGTTTAGTCTCAGTTTCGAGCAAGTGCATCATCTTAAACATCTGCGTGATTCCGACCAGACCCACAGCGCTACTCTTCCCATGAAAACGAGCGATAGCTTGCTCGGTAGGGTCCTGGGGCATATCACCCTCTTCACCATGCAATTCCAGCTTTTGAGCCATTTCACCATTATTGGGCAGCTCAAGTACGTCGAGAATCGCGCTTAAATCCTCAGAGCTGTCGCGATCAGTATCTTCTGAGGTTTGTTGTGCAAAGGATGAGGAGAGAGGGGCTTTGCTTTCCACAGGTGCAGACGTGACCCAGAGAGGCTGCTGCGATTGAGCATCTTCCTTCCAAGAGTCTCTAATTACGGGTGGGCCGAGCTGGTTGGAATAATCCTTGTCTGGACATAACTAGTCAGGGAGGACATATCAGAATCATTGGACTACGCTGGATCCAAGAGACATAGATGACAAGGAAAAGAAAGCTCACCTGTTTCAGCAAAGCTTCGAGTTGTGCCATTTTGTCTTCGAGTGCAGTAATGTATCTAGGCGCCAATTCAGATTTTGAGACGATGAGACAAACCGTGTACCTACGCTTTCGGTGGCCCACGAGGCTTCGAGGGTTCACTGCCTCGGAAATTATGCAACGGAAGATACGACAAGAAAAGAGCACGAACTCATAGGTACAAGGCCTGCTAGACTGGATACAATTGGTGCAGAAATGGTTGATCATCTGAGGGCCATCGCACTTTGTCTTGCGACGGCGACAGGCGTCGCAGGCACGTTCTACGTTTCTTCTCTTGTACGAGGCGGACCTTGGATAGAGGAAGTCGTTGGGGTCCATGCAAGAGCAAGACGATTGAGGGAGAGACAGCCGCCATATAGTTTCCGAACAAGTTCACGTGGGATTACGACAATCAATATGATTCTGGCTGGATGACAAATCAATAAAACGACTCTCAATGATCGCCCGCTTCCTGCCTCGCCGCGCCTTTGCAAATCTCAGCAGGCCTGCCCCACCCCCTCTTCCTCGTCACCAGCAGCGTGAATTCGAGCAGCTGCAGCGCGCTCCTCTTCCGCAGTCTTCCCCAGTCCACCAGCAATCCGACGCTGAGCTCGCTCTCCATCCAGATGCTCGCGCTCCCCTCCGCCCAGATTTCGAAGGAGACGTCAATCCCCTAACGGGAGAACAAGGAGGACCCAAGAAGGAACCCGTCGGCAAGTGGGGAGGCGAGTCGGAGGGTGATTGGAGTTTCAAGGGGCGTGTTTCCGATTTTTGACAAGCGGCAACAAGTGGCAGCGGAGATGGGTCCTGAGGCAGTTCTCAGATTTGTATTACTTGACTTACGTATCTTCCCATCAACATTTTCCCTCGCAACACATGCTTGACGCACTTCCATTCAAGCCTTGCGTCAAGTAGCACAAGCTTACGATACTCACTATGACATGGACTACCTGACGTATATTTTACACGGAAAGAAAAATGATCTCAAAAGACGGAAGTCCCTATTCATCGTCTAATACCCCGAGCTGTAGGGGCAACACCACGTCCGCGACGTGCTGAAAATCAAACAGGTCAGTGATCAATCAAACTATTTGGTAGGAAAAGGATTCTTCACCATTCGCTGTGGCAAAAGATTAGCGGTCAATATCATGAAATACTGTGATCAACCACATACCCCTCATGATTGTTGCACGCCCACGTGCTGTACCAATACCCCTTCCTCTCATGGCATTTGGTCCCACCCGTTTGAACCTGAGCAACATGATGAACCAAAAAGTAAAATCAGAAGGATGAAGAACTCACATGGGGGCGTTCTGTAGCATATCTGGAACGATAAAGAATCGCACCATGCTTCCCCGAATATACACTTGATCAAGTTGGGATACGCGTCCATCACGTCCAGTCACAGTGATATCTTTCAGCGATATGTTTAAGTTATCTTCAGCTATTGAAACAGATTAAAAAGGTTTTCAAAGCAACATGGGCCTCCAAAACATACCTTCCGCAAGTTTTCCGCGATACAGCTGTCCAGTTTTGAGTTCCACGGTTATAACATGTCCTAAGGACTCGTGTAGCAGCTTTACTGGGACACCAAGTCCAGCCATCGTCGGGTTAAAGTGACGAACGTCCTTGGCTGAGGGTTGTTGTTTGTATACATGTCCAAATAATCACAAACACATATCCGAAAAGTGACCATTTACTATTAGAACCAGAGTATAAGCGGTTTTCATAAGTATTACGGGGCATATAAAAATCAACTAATCTAGGTATCCGAATCGAGAAGTCCTACTGCATGAATATGGCGTGAAATAGAACGGTGAAGCCACATTGTCATGACTTCTCCTCCAAATCTGCTAGGAACGCAACCCATGTCTTCTTGTCGATGACACCTTCGTCTGAAGAAGAAAACATTTCAGAAGCCGGATATATCGCCGACGGAGCGAATTATCTTACAAAGGCCTTCTGCGTCAGTTACGACGACATATCTGGCACCGAGCTTGGAAAAGAATTGGTGGACCATCTCTAAAGGTGAATTGGATTGGACCGTCAACGGTGCCTCAACAAACGATTAGCATTTTGGAATAAATTATAAAATCAATGGATGACGCACTTGGTCCATATAAATACTGAAATCGAATAAGTCTTGCTCTTGATGCTCGCTCTCTTCCATAAGTGATGAGACAGAAGAAGCCGCGTTGAAATGAGTGTACGCAGTATGAAAGTGTACTTCAACATCGGCTTCATCAGCGACTAGGCCTATTGAAAGAGTATGAATACCAATAACACAGAACCCACAGACATCAGACAAACTAAGAGCGTGCTCCAACTCGTTGGCCCCGATATAGCCCACCATTCGCATGCCATCATCGTTTGAGTCTGGCCGGAGTATGGGAAATCCACTGTCATCGTTGCCAGACTGCATCAACGCAACAAGTTGATCTCGCAAGGTTGTCACGGTGTTCCTTGTATCAAGTCTGATAACCTCTGCATCATGAGCAGTCTAGAGCAATTCAGCAAAACCGGATCCAGTATAACGAACGAGATCTCCATACCACATCGTTAATTTGGAGGTTACCCCAAAGATATTCATGCTTCGAATCAAGGTAGGGTAATTGGTTGAGCTCAATTACGAGGTCGTATATTCCTTTAGGTTCCAAGGCATCTGCAACCGTTTTAGCCACGAGAACTGATAACATTACTGGAACTGCATAGTTCAAGGTATCAGTGAGCTCAAACATAATAACGGCCAAAGAAACAGTTGTTCGCTTCAAGTGGGTAAGTCTCAGTCTTTATCAAAAAACAGAAATTCACTGACAGTAACCCCTGAAAGGGTGGCGGCTGCGCCTACCATAGCATATAATCCTGGAATTATACCTATAAAATATTAAAGAATGTTTCTTCTGCCAAGGCAAGCAAGAAACACTCACAGTCTTGGTCCTTGGCACAAAAATGGAAGTGCTTTGCTCCTAGCTCTTGGTATTGCAACCACTGTATCACAAGGCCCATTATACGTCCAGCGCAAGCACCTACACCAAGCGACGGTATGAAGATACCAGCCGGAACTTTTATGCCAAAAGTCACGATTGTGAGGCAGGCCTTGATTACCATTGCCACTGAGACGGCCTGAATAATCGGCCATATCTCCCGGAAAGTACGAGGATCGATAGCACACAGACCAGCGCGTTGACTTGAATAACCCTCCTGACAATCTGCAAAGAGGCTGTAAACAAGCTCGGTACCACTCATGCGAGTGAAACGGTTGATAAAGCAAAGCCCAGTCGTGATCGCAGTAATCTACAAATGCAGTGAGGCAAAACCCAGTCTAGAAAGGAGCGATCATACTAGAAGGACCTCTGCTATCGGGTGGGACTTCATCCAAGTTCCATTGCGTACATGTTTGCTCCATGAGTAGTTCAGTTTTGAGAAATAAGCTCCGTATATACCCTGTAGAAGTCAGTCGGGAAGTCGGATGGATGCAAACAGACAACGCACTCCAAGCACACCGAGAAGGAGAAAGGGGAAGAGTTCATAAGCATGCCAATCCTGATGACTTTGGTATAGAAACTGGTGGTCTACAAAAGTAACCTGCTTGCCTTTTCGTATGTGACTTGGAACAACACCAATTTTCCTGTTCCGAAGGGGTCAAGTACCTTGAGTGTAATTGCTGCAATCATAGCACAGAAAAAGCTATGCTCCATTTGTGAACGGACAAGATTTTTACAGGTGACCTGTCCGCTGACCTTCTCCACATAACCTGATCGATATTCAGTCATCACAAAGGCCCTAACCACAGTGTGACGCACCTTGGGGGGGAAAAAGTATGACACTTCTTCTAGACTGAACAAGGTCCCGCCTATTGGCGCGCCAAATGCAACAGCAACACCGGCAGCGCAGGCAGCACTCAAGACCTCCCGACGTTTAGCTAAAAGAAACATTGAACGACTGTCAAGAAAATAAATTCTATATATACCTTCATTGTTTTCGTATTTACAAAAAAAGCGGCTGACAATATTACCAATGCAGCTCGCAATGTGCACAAATGGCCCTTCTTTTCCAAGGGACAGACCAGATGCAACAGAGAGGGCAAGACCAACTGATTTGGTGAACAAAACACGTGCGCCAAGATATCCATGTATAACAAAGCCTAAGGAAAGAATGAACCAGTTGAAATAAAATCACGACATGCATTCTCGCACCAGAGAGGATTGTTTTGATTTCTGGGATGCCACTGCCAGCAGCCTGTTTGTTTGTTACACAAAATCATGTCGAAGCACCAAGATGCACTTACATAGTACATAACTCTCCTCTTGGCATTTGATGCCGGATTCTTACAGCTTGCACCGGTACCAGGAAAGTCCGGAGACAGGACGCCTGATTCTTTTCGCGTGACAAAAGTGTTAGAATTTGTGAGGTATATGGTAAGAAGAGTAGAGAATAAGGCGAGAGAAAGCTACGAATTCTCAGTAGTCATTTCTCACGAATACCTCCAGTCACTTACTGCGATCGCAGTAAAAACAGTGTATTCCATAAACTCGGAAGAAAAACCGCTTGTCTCCGGAGACATAACATCGGTCCACGATCGCCAACTTTGACAGGTTTCTTCTCCATCTGGTCCTGCTACGAGACCGTTCAAGGCAGGGCAACAGAAACGCTTGGCCTTCCACCAGGCACCATAACAATAGCCCTCTTTGACGTCGAATAACCACTGTTCACTCCGAACGACCAAGAATGCGACAATTGCGCTGAAGAAGCCGACGATCGTTACCACGAACCAACCAAGGCTCTTGTCAATGGCCAACCGAACACGCGACCTGAGAGATTTGCGCTTCCTTAGTCGGGAGAATCGCGCAGAGTCTTTGATGGCGTCATGAAGCCAATCAATGGACGAAAAAGAGGAGTACCAAACGCGTATGCCGTTAATCTTGGCATCTGCATCTTCGCCTTTAGGCTGGAGCGGAGCATCATATGCGGATATAGGTCGCTGAATGCTCAATCTAGAAAAGGCTATATCTCTCAAGCTGGGCGTATAAGGCGCAGTCTGGACGGAGGAAACCCTCTTTAGACTGGATGAGCTCAGACGAGGCAGTTGTGGGGCAGCGCGCCTTTCGATATTGAAGTCGCTGGGTCGAGTCCGTGAGTTAGGTAATGTGCCGTAGGAAGTCCTATTGAATAGGAGGGAGGTAGATTCAGTGGGTGACTCCAATAGGTTATCTTCAAAAATGCTGTCGCCAGTTGAACTTTCGAGAACGACTGCATTGACCGTAGGACTACTGCCGATGCCCATGAGCCGTTCACGACGCCAGGTCGTCGTCGAGGGTCCATTGGTAGTAGCCTGTCCGGGACTAGTCGGCATCAGAGAGATCTTCGAGTACAATAAGGGGAAGATTGTGAAATGAAGGGCGCGTCGTAGTCAGTCACCAGGGACAGAGGTCGTGGAAGTGATGGAAACAAAATATCATAAGTATTATCCCCGTTTGTTAATTTCTCAATTCACTGTCACTCACCTCTGGATGCCATCTTCTCAAATTCGGCAACCAGTCCTCTAGAACTGGTGCAATATGATACGCCTTGACTACTACAATTACTATACAGCCTTTTACCTATGGTTTAGCATATGCATGCCCTTCTCTCGCATAGCTTCTCTCGCATAGAGTGATTATATAAAAATGAAGTGACAGAGTCTTTACGAAGGATAACTATTGACAATGTACTCATAACTATAGAGGTCTTTCATGTCGCCTCATTACCACTTACTGCGCTGTTAGGTTGTAAATCTATATTACTACCGTTGACGCTAGAATTACTTTTGGACATCAAAGAATTGAGCACCATCGCCAACCCACTCATCTGCGCTGATTGAAGCGACGAAACATTGATTTCAAGGCTCAACATTGAACCATTTGAGCTCGATCCACGTAAAATAGCCGCTGGTTGTGGCTGACCGTCGGCAGGAAGGGATGCAGCAGGTACGGGTACTATACCCAGGGCATGGAGGGCGGGTAACGACGCAACCGGGAGCTGTACCGGGATTGCCGTTTGCGCGGGGACTGGGGAAGATACAAGAGGTGTGGGAGGAACGGAAAAGGCGGAAGGTGTTGAACTGGCGTGAGTGGAGGAACCGTAGACCTGTGCGTAGGCATACGGATACCCCCTGTAGTACTGTGTTGACACGGCAGTCGCAGCAGCAGCAGACACTGGTCCCGGCCCATAGTACGCTGGGCGAGTGACGTGAGAGATCATGCGTCTTTCTTTCTCGCGTCGTTCATGTTCTGCGCGGACAGTTCGAAGTTCGTTGCTTAGAAGAGTTGTATCAGATCTTTCGACGTCCAAGACTAATGATGCAACGAGAATAGCCTGATCATCCGGCGCTGTCCGCTGTGAGGGAGGTAAATATGTGTGATGACAAGAATCTCAGGACTAACCTTTCCCTGACGAGTTCGTATGTCTCGAAATCTTTTTACTAACGCATCCCGCCGCTTGTGACATTCTAAAGCAAACTTGGTTTCTGGACGAAAAGATAAAATATAGAAGTACAATGTATACTCCAGATCCTACCTCTAAGTTCTTCCTCGAGTTCTGTCTCTTTTGCCTTTCCCTTACCTTTCGCACTTCTTGTCAAGACATCCAAATCTTCCTGAGGCTGGAGGAAGACATGATAGGGTAAAAGCTTGCGTAAAACATCTATGGTATCCAAGAAAGGGGCGTCTATGTCAGGGTTCAACACAAGAGCATGGTCGGACGCTAGACGTGAAGAAAGCCTAGGTAATGATGAGATTCATGTTTGCCGAGATGACAATATGATGATGATACCTAGCATGAGTTGTCTCCATGATTTCCAGTTCTTCCGAGGTTCTATTCTTGACCATCTGAGTGCGTTTGGAGGGGGAAGCTGGAGCCGTAGCTGAACATGAGTTGCGCGATGTCGAAGGACCTGCCGACAATGATTCTACGGAGGCCGCAAAAGTACGGGGAGTCGATATTTCAAAGACTGTGGAAACACCATCCGTCTTCTCCACAGGCTTAGATGAGGATTGGAGATGGAAAAACGAGGCAAGGTCACTCGACATTTATCGCTTATTTTCTTTCAACGGTTCAAGCCCGTGATCTCGACCAGCACTTTAGGGTCGGTCAGTTCTCAAGTAGACCCTCAGTTAGATTACAATCATGTAATTCAGCATATATTCTGTGCCCTCCAAGGCAGCCGATTGTCTTTCACTATGCACCTTCAAACTGTAAAAGACTCTTGTGTTTGAGCTTCAGTATCGGCAGACATTGCCCGGGCCTGTATGGTTGCCTTAACGCTCTTCAACAATTCGGCGGCCCGGCCCACATCCTCCGCATTACTACTTGCGACTATTTCGAGATAATCGCGCGCAAGAACAAGGTCCCCGTCAGGTATTCGCATCTGGTACTCTGCTACTTCCAGACTTGATTTGGCATAGTCTTGTATGGGACGAACTAGGCAGCAAAAAAGGATGAGCTCACTCCCACGGGGAAAGTGAATTTACTCAACGATCAGCTTGGCAGACCTCAACAACCTTTCGGTGATATGCCACTGCTTCAGCGGGTTCTTCAAGTGCATGATGGAGCCTTGCCAATTTCAGGTTGATGGTGATCTCATGGGTATCTGCAGGAATAAGAGCATGTTTAAGGCATTCGACAGCTTCCCGAAGTCTAGATACCCAAATTAGATGTTTATTCTTCTATGAGAAGTCGAAAAATCACCTCCCAATCTCTTCATAGCACATACCCTGTGCCTGCCATAACCGCACATCGTAAGGACTACCAGATAGATGAAATTGTGATAAATGACTTCTTAGAAATACCGACCGTAAGGCTGTGGCATGTTGATAATAATGTAGAGCGTAATTATGCATACTCAGGAGCTCATACGCTTGCCCAAGCCCGTACCATGCTCTATAATCTTTGCGATTCACGTCTGTCGAACTCAAATCAATGTATCAGTCGAAGTAAGAGGATATGTAGCCCTCTAAAAACTTGCCTACGGCTCGACGATAGGCCTCAATTGCGGCATGAGAATTTTTCATCTCCACATATTCATGCCCCATCAATGTCCAAGCGGACAGATAGGTCCTGTCCAACTGTGTGGCTCTTCTGAAGTATTTTACTGCTTTCTCATGCTCGGCTCTTAGTGAGTAATGATTTCCTGATATTCAACCACCTGTGAGCGCGAAACAGCCTGAAAAGGAATTGTCCTACCAACAAGACAGCACACTTCTGGTCGATCTTTGTCCAGGGCCAGAAATTCGTGTGCAAGTCTCGATAGTTTCAGTCTATTGTCTGTGACATACAGAATATTGGAGTAGACATCTATGTCGTCGATCCGATACGGATCTAGAACAAGAATTTTCTCGAACTGGACTTCAGCTTGGCCGAAGTCTACGGAGTAAGAGTCAGCAAGTTGTCCACAACCTTGGTACAAGAACTCACCATGCAAGTGATAAAGAACACAAGCACGGAGACTCATAATCCACAGACTGTTCGGAAAGAAGTCGTGACTCAACAGCTGGTTACAAAGGTTAAGTTCATGATCGGAAGGGTTATGGAGTTCATTTAATGTCTTGATCTGGAACATCTGAACCAAAGGATGGGTTGGTGGCAAAGGAAGCAGCTGAAGGAGTGAAGAAAGCTGCGTGTGTCGTGAGTATACAGACAATCTCATGATGAAAGGGAATTAACCTCTTCACCGTCACCAATACAACTTCCAAGAAGTGTCCACGCGGACCAATTCCAAGGAAAACCTGCAATAGAACGAAGAATACTTTCGATGGACTCCTCGCGCCTCGATAATCTGGAAAGAAACAGCCCCTTCCTAAAAATGGATTAGGTGCATTGAATTTTTAGTTTATTGGCTTACAAAAAGAGCAACCATGGGTCCGTGGCATTAAAAACTGAATCAAGCAATTCATTAAGTGAATTGTTTACTGGCACAGGGGGTTGATGACGATTATCTGTTGCAGTTGTGTCACAATCGCCGAGTACATGAATGTAAAAGATACCTACTGTCAAGCTTATGCCAATCGCGCTGTGCTTGTTTTTCTGCTGCCTTGAGACATCATCAACTTATGATACGACAAGTGTTGAAAAAACTCACAATGAACTGGCTATATAAACTTAGGAAGCGCGCTTTGGAGCTCCTGCAATCTCGTAACACGTGAACTGCACGCTTAAATTCCTTTGCATGAACACACGCGCGAGCAGTGACAAGAACGTCCTCTTCGTGAGCTTCCAGCTCGCTCTCCATGGCCCTGACATCTGGCGGTTGATCGTGGAACAAAGGTGTATCTCGATATAAGTGCAACGGATTCTGAGTCAACTGATGCGCAGGTCCGATGGATTCCGTAGCAAAAATGGTAGATGACGGCGGCGATCGAGCTCTAGCTGGAGTCGAGGTTGAAAAAGCAGGTATAGAAGATGAAGAGAGATGGATCATTTTTGTTTTATTTGTTGAGAAAGAGAGATATAGCTCAGCAGCCCTGTAAACAATGAGACGCTTTGAAGCCAATGTTCTATATGGCTTGAATCATACCATTTTGATGCTAATACGAGGCTACGGTCGGAGCATTCTTTAATAGCACTCTTTATTTCTGACACCATCTGGGTATCCACAGCCAGTAGTGTTGTCATGGGCACAATCTATGTAAAGTTACTTCAGCAGAGACAGTCTTAGAGATTTCGCCAGTGTCACGATGAAGAGAAAGATTGAAAAGTCGGGTGTTTCTGCTTGGTATTGCATTGGATAAGAAGATCGATAGTGAGAAAGATTGAGCTCACAGTCGATTGCTTTCTTAAGCGGGAGATGATACAGATACGGGTCGATAAAAAGGTGAAATCCTATGTAGTTGCAAGCAAACGTCCTAGTTCACATTGAACCGCAAAGTCGCGTCTTCGCGCGTCACGTGAATCAGGTCACACTTATTCTTAACGAAGTATGCCACTTATGATTTCGATGCATGACCGTAGTTGATTTCGCCTATGGCATTTGCAACCATGTTCTCGCTTGTGATAATACTTGCCATCCGATTTTATATGGTCTTACCAAGTCCAAGTAAATACCGGCGCAAGATCAGACGGCAATCAAAGACTTGCAGTCTTGCAATCTTTTTGGGCTCAGGTGTGCTTTTCTCCTTTTTCAAAGCCAAAGCGCTAATTTCCCAGTTTTTTTTCGTAGGTGGTCATACAACTGAAGCTTTGACTCTTGTTTCTGCTCTAGACTTCTCGCGTTATAGCCCTCGCACATACATCGTATGTGAAGGTGATAGCCTCAGTGCGCACAAAGCAATATCTCTTGAATTAATGAAGAATCCATGTTCAGCTGTAGTAAGAAAGCCCATTCATTCCTCCTTGTGGTTGTGACTAGTTCCATTAGACTGACAATATTGACTATTCAATCCTGACAATTCCGCGTGCGCGACAAATTCGTCAATCACTTCTCACCACGCTGCCTACTGCTCTGTGGTGTCTTGTAGCAAGTATATACTTGTTGGTCTTGAATCCAAACTATCGGATCGGCCGGTCAGCTTTTGCAGATGTCCTGTTACTAAATGGTCCAGGTACATGTTTTGTTCTTTGTATTGTAGTATACCTGAGTAAAGTGCGTCGGGGACCCACCGTATCTTTTCAAGACTAACATCTGTCTTTAGTTCCTTGGACTGCCGGCTCCGCAAATTGTGTACGTCGAGACCTTCGCGCGTGTGCGGTCTTTTTCACTTTCCGGTAAACTCTTGAGACCCTTGGCGGACAGGTATAATTGGTGACACGAAACAATGATTTTCATCATGACATCATTTCAGGTTTATTGTCCAGTGGCGGCAATTGTCGACAACGGGGAGCGAGTATCGTGGATGGCTAGTTTAGATAACGTAGCTGTTGGACAACACTCTCGATAACAATTACAACATCTCTAACCTCGCAATGAAATTGCGAGTCTACAAGGATCATCAGTCTGGAAGATATGAGAACAACACCAGTTACTTCTGAAGAGTCATCAGATAGGAGGGTGACCCTATCGTACGAATCAAAGGCGAAAACAGACAGACACTGCTTAGTTAGCCTATTTTCTGGTCCACCTATCTTCTCCACTATTTCCTCCCCTTCGGGGGCTTGCGCTACGCCCACGGCCACCTTCTCTTTTACTTGGCTCCCACCCACCCCCGCCTTCAGTCTTCCTTGGATTCAGACGCCTTTCAAGCCTCTGTCCTGCCCTCAAGGATGAAACAAGTTCCTTTGATGCAAGTCTCAAATGCATGAAATTACAAAAGCCTCCGCGGTTGCATTCGCCGTTTTCGTTCTGACGGCAGCACGCTTCACGAAAATCGGTGACTGGAGATAGCTCAGCATAAAGAGGCCGCCCTGCCACATTGTGAGTGACGGACTGAGTCAAACAGAATGTGCTACATGCCTGCATACCAACGTTCATTGCAACTATCGACTGCGGCCTGAGCTTCTGTTTCCCATTCGTACCGTGCATATACGTTGCCAATAAGATGGTCACCAACGTTGTCGCATACCTGCAAAATAGCTCAGTGTATATCTTTGCAAGGCAAATTCGGATTATAGGATACATGGAGCTCAAGAAGATGGCCAAATTTCGCTAATTCACAGTAGAGGTCTTCGTAAACGGCATCAAAACCCTCCTGTAGCTCCTTTTCACTAAGCTTGCAGATGGGGTCATGGGCAGGATTATGATAGACGTTGGGAAGAAGGATTGTTTGAGAAAACGGGGGTTTGATATGTTTGCGAGAGCAACGGTCCCCGTGGCGGCAAGCGCCAATCTTCTCGCACAGTATGTCAGTCGTTCGAGTAAATTCTGTGTTGGTAACGTACTTTGTAGTAGAACGAACAATTGACTCGGTCTTGTTCAGTGCCGAAGATGTTTGCCTAGCAGAGAGTTGAAGAGGGAGGACCTCCGGTTTATGGAAAACTCACCAAATGTGACGCCATCGAAAGGAGCTAGCGTATCTGTTTCTCAGTGCCGTGAGCGCGTGGAGATTTAATTTTGTTCGCGGCTGGGCGCAAAATCGTGGGCTGACTCAGACTAGTGGGAGGGGTTGCAATTGAAACGAGTCACGTGCTTGTTCCTCGTCCCTTTTGAGAATCGGAGTCCTTAGACACGAGTTTGAAGTCGGGCGCTTGATCTCTTTTGGTATATGCTGATCAGCTTACCTACCTCTTCGACAACTTGAAATCCCACTCTGGGAAGGTATTCCTGCTCAGTGGCTCTCAGCTCTTGGCATGTTAGGTCATGCTCCATTCATAATGAGTGTTCTTGACTACTACTCGAAGTCGGCTTGATGATACTATCTTGCGCCGGCGATGGAGGCCAAAGGTCGGGCCATGAGGCACGCGTTACTTCTTATCCTTGGCAATCAAGAATATGCAATATGATTCGTTCCACATATCGCTATCCGAAATTCTGAATCTTCCGGTCATGTTTCTTGATACACCATGTCAAAGAAATGTATATGGAAGTAGATGACTTTGCTTGACTGCTAGACTTGATGAAATTATCTGGTGCCGGCAGTGGGGGCCAAAAGTCAGGCCATGAGGCACGCATTTACTTCTTATCCTTGGCAATCAAAAATATGCAGTATGATCCTTTCAATATATATGTAATGTCCTTTCGTTATCTGAGATTCTTGGTCTTCTGATTTTGATTCTTCAGACAGCATGTCAAAGAAATGTATACGGAGGTATATGAAGTGTCGACTCAAGGAAACATTCACCATTTACAGCCAGAATCAGATTTCCTGATTTTCGCTAAACTTCTCATGAAAGGTAGATGGAATTTCCCGTGGAGGTTCCACGCATGAATGAACAAGGTTCGTATTACGAATATATACGTCTGATCGTCTACCGAGTATAACTGTCAAATACAAATGTGGCGAAGACAGAACTTCGTGATTGTTTTTATGCTTTCTACCTCATGTCAACCAAATTCATCACCAGGTCAAAGGTACCACTGGCAAAAAAAAGCCAGAATGATTTTTCAATCAACGAGAGGCACAAGTCCAGTTTCCTTGCACGAGGGCCCTAACACGGACCACATCTTGTAAATTGAATGCCCCCTCATGCTTCAATTGTCACAGCACCCAGACTGGATCATGTCCCCCACAACCCGGATATGCATAATTCACAAGAATTGTAGTTTTACATGAATCAGAACACAGATTTCCTTGAGATTTTTCTAGTGCGAAACGAGAGGGCCGAGCTCATCAGTCATCAAACCCTTAGACTAAGATAAACTTGTGTGCTTAACACAGGTCTACTATACAGAACGAGTAGTACGTCGAAATGGTTCCCAGGACATCAACGAGTCATCATAAGGAAAGGGAGAAACATCCAAAACTTGTAGATGAGATGTTTCGAGAGCTTTGGACGAAGGCCGATGTCGGCTCGGGCTATACAATCGGTTCGACATATGCACACCAGAGTTCCAACAAGATCCTTCTTGGTTCATCGAGCTTACTTCCTGTGAGGTCATCATACAACCCAGTGCTGTACTAGACGGAATCCAAGTTTAATCGTGCTGATCAGAAACAGGAAGGCGGTACGTACGTGGTGAAAGTGTCAAGGTCGGAGATGCGCTGATGCAGTACGCAAGGAGACCCTATCTGATGGCTTGGAGATTGACCAAGTATGTCCACAGCTCGACGGAGTCGTACTGAAAGTTCAAGCACAGCATTATAGGTAGTGGATTCTTGGAGACAACCACAATGTCCAAGTTCCACGTGCTGCTTCGTGAAGCAGATTTCATCTGATTTATCCTTAAGCATATCACCACCATCGCAGGTGACCAGATTTGAATACCCAAGAAACATTGACGATGAGTCGTAGTCAGGAGACATATCCAGCGGGGTAACAGTTGTGAAGTACGAGTGGCTATACTCCTCTGTTGGTGTCAGAAAAGGTGATGGAGTACTTTGAGGTGATGAGTCATAATGTTCTGAGTGCAAAGGTGGCTGACAACTGGATAGTAGAGGAAAGGAAGAATACATATCGGAAGATTTGGTTTTGGCTGTTAAAGAACACGTCGACGGGCACTCAAACAGAAATGTTTCGCCGCTTTCAGATGAAGATTGAAGGAAGGAGGTGTCAGATAGCATAGACTGACTCTCTACTCCATCGCCAAGGTGAGGGCGAGCGGACAATCTGTCAGCTTGCTTACTTGCTGACTGACACCACCGAGGATGAGGTTTGTTCTTGAGCTGAAAAAAAAAATCAGAAGTATACTGGGCTACTTGAAGAGGAAATTACTTCGCGAATGACACCTTCTAGTTCTGCCACACGCTTCAGAAGCCGAGCGTTTTCATCTTGGGAGTCCTGTCTTTGGCTTGGGTCGTCGATCTCGTAGACACATATGCCTGTCTAATTATACACATTAACACAATCAGCAACACCGAAGTAATCTATACCGACAAGTCCAAGTTGCGTGCATCGTGCGCATGCTGGCCGTTTGCGGTCGCACTATTGTCCACGGTCAAGTACATAACAGAGGTATTACAAAGGAGGCGCACCATTCGTTTTGAATTGTGGCAATTGAGACATGATTGGGTCGTTCGATTGCGACGTCTAAAGGGAGCCTATATTGGATAAAACCATTTTAACGTGATATTACTGACCTTTTGCGGTGGTCACTGTCAGGGAGAGGATCCGAGGCAGATGCACTTTTCATCGCGTTTGGTTCAGAAGACATACTGTCAAGAAGAAAGAATTATGGGGACGACTTGGCATGAAAGGTTCATGGTATGTATTTGTAGGTTTTCCAGTTTTCTGGTTTCCGGAGATCAGGTAACAGGACTCCATAAACGTGGACCACGTTACAACCAAGGAAAGACCCATACAGTCCCTCATGAGTAAAGACAACCGAGGGAAAGCTGATAAGAAACAGCTCTCCGGGTCCATGATCGGAATAAGCGAAGCTCATTTTATTGGAACATGGCAAGTGCCATGTGAACTGGATATACTCATTATTATCCCCGTCACAAACTACCTCACTTCTTATGTAGCTCAGTAAGTAGCTTGCCGGCGGATAAATATTACTTATTCATTCCCCGTCGCAAAATTATCATTAAGGAATTTAAAGTCACGAAGCGACATCCAAAAAAAGGACTGCCAAGTCAACTGGGCTCTGTCGAACTGTATTCTTAGAGTCACACATGCAGGGACACATAAATCCCTCAGGTCTCACTGCCGAATTCATCTGCTTAGTTCATGCTTGTGGTCGCGGTTTCCATTATATACTCAGGATAAATCTCCGGCCATATAATTACGCTTCGTCGAATAAGCTTCCTTATAATCCTGATGAGGAGTATGCAGAGGGTATTACGCTATCGTACGTATACCCTTCCTCATCCTCATAGATGCGTGTCTTTCGGTTTTGTTTTTGATGGATATATGTTCCAACTTTCTTTTCGACGAATTCCCGAAATTCTAGCGAATGTCAAAACTATGATGGTAAAACGACGAGTCCGGGGCCTGGAATATCTCCTGGGGTAGACTGGAGCCCGCGCGACCATACATATCACGTACAAATATTTTCCGAATATCTCTCCTTTCCGATTGCTGCAGTTGCCAATCCTACAATGTTCATACAGCGAAACCCCCAATAGTCAATATCAGGTGTCAGTATATTAAGAGAATTATATGTTCGTCATTCTCGTTTGAATGGAGGGTGCACGGGTGAGCGCTGATGTATTGATCAGTTGAACCATCGCAAAGTCCAGATGTAACACGAATCTTCATATGGGGCTCTCACTTGTAGTTATGTCCGAAAAATAGCTACCCCACACACAAGAGTTGTCCTGGCCACCAACATGTGCTGTGCGCAAGTCGCCAAGATTATGTACACATGTGGTAGATCTTATTGGCATTCCCGTACCGAGTCCTAAGTATGTGCTGTGCGCAAGTCGCCAAGATTATGTACACATGTGGTAGATCTTATTGGCATTCCCGTACCGAGTCCTAAGTGAACAGCTTGTCAAGGTGCTTGTCCCGATCAAGGCTGTCTCTCTGGATGGAGATCTGCAAGAAATTGCCTAAGGGACTGATTACTTGGATAATGTCGACTAAGGATGCTAAACCAAAGCCATGTCCAAGGTCAAGCTTCAAGTCGTGGGTGCTGCTCTGATGCTGTAGGTGTTGCAAGTTGAAAATGCTCTGACATGGTTATTTGATAGTGAATTCAGCATGTCTACTACATAATGATACTACAATGAGGTCAACGAAGCCCAAAAAGAAGGGTTTAGAGAAGATATACTGTGGATAAACAAATAGTTAAGCTCAAACTCTCTTCAACACTGATACTGCCTTCACGCAAATGTACTGCCAACACAACCAAGCAACGTGATCCACCACGCACGATAGAGAGACATCCAACCTTCTTCGTCAATAATTCTCTTTCCGCAATCAACAAGTCCCAGGTATGGGTCAGCTTCATGCCTCAACCTTTTCATTTCCAGTTCGACATTGAGATTCAAATAAATGAGATATACTCACCCGATGACATCTTCTTCAGCTCCTGAAAACTCTGCGGTCTCTCCTGCATCACCATCGACCTCCTGAGAAACAGAATTGTATTCCGAGGATGCATGATTGCGTTGTATAGCGAGTCTTGTGGCGATAACCTCCAGAGGTGTCAAAATGACAGTGCTCAAAACAACAATAACCAGATAAATCGACAATTTGACGACAGAAATGTCACTAAACCATTTTCCTGAGTTTGGAGAAAGTTCCGGCACAAGTAGTCGACGGAGGGGTCCGAGGCCAAGCACGACAATTACAATGTGAAGGACTTCGGCCGCAAGTAGACCAGGTGTCAAGTAAAGGATCCAGGGGCGGAGACGCTCCGTGGGCGTCAGAAGTACACGCAGATTCTGCACTAATCGAAAAGAGAACAATTTATGGGGTGTGGTGATCGACCTAGAATATCAAAATGGCATTTCAGTGTTTCATCAAGCTGGGGATACAAACTGGGTACCGACCGATAGGTTAGGATTGCGGTAGGCAAAGATATGAGCATCATGCCAACGGTGTACACAAGTGTTCCCTGCAAGGTTGTTGAGTGCAAATATGTATATTTTTATTCTGACCGCCTTACCAAGATCCCTGCCTCGGGCGCGCGGTAAGCGCCATGGCGCGTTTTAGGCGCGTCGAGAAACGAAAGGATGACAATAGTGACTAGAAGAGTGCTTAACAATGTAGGCACTACATGAAAGCAATCAATTGTAGTCCATTTCGAATGAGACCTTAGAAGTCGCACTCAATCCCTTGTAGAAACCAGGCCAACCCTGGTGGCAAGTGGTCATTGGATGATTAACTTGCTACGATGGAAACCTACCTCTAACCTATAGACCCGTGCCATCATTCCAAAGTAAGAATGTATAACAGGACCTGTATGGGCTTGGGCGCTGCCTTCAGCATCTAACCGGAGAGCCTTCGGATTGTAATTAGCCCTGAGGCGTACCAAGACACCAGTTAGGGGAACTGTGATGACGAGAATGACAGCCAAGGTCAGGATAAGGGATATGACCTCTGTGAGCGTTGTCATAACGTTGAGGATGTCGACTGATTATGTATACAGTAGTGTCAGTAGTACACCTTGGTCTTTTGAGGTTCTCCACGTGTCCCCGTTTCCTCTGCTTACGCAAGGGATGTGATGGGATGATATATCGCTAGTCGCACTGACAGTTGTTCGAGAAGTACAATATTGTCTCCGATTTACAGCATACAAATTCTCTATGTGGCGAAAACTGTCGATAGGCTTTGGCATTGGGCTAGCGCGAATACCTTACTTTCTCATCCTTATGATGGATTGTTACCATCCCTTGACATCAACCTTCTGCTCAGCAAACGTTATCAATCTCGTCCCGTCACCCTAGATTCAGCCTTTGTCCATATAGCACAGATACTTTTGGTAGGTCGCGCTTGGGAAATTGCACGTCGTTATCCTATGCCAGCGACCTCGACAAAGGATACACCTAGAGCCCTCACTACTCTCTTTCCTTGATATTTCTAAAACCCATCTAGCACTCGTCAAAACCTGAAACCTGAGGCTCGAAGCTTTGAAGGTTTGAATCACTTATTGCTTCATCATATTGTGTATGCTGGTCATATTTTACTTACGTAATGCACCAAATGGTCTGTCACAAAATGGTTGTGAGTGTGACAATCTTCCTCTTGACGAGCATCTCCCATCATCAACAAGGAATCCTTTCTTCGCGACTTCTTGCTATGGGCTCATACCGATGGTAATTCTTTGTCTTCATTGATGCTGCTGTAGCTTGTCGCCGGCTTCTGTGTGGTCACTTTCCTACTAACGTCCCAAATTTCTCACTACAATTTTTGAGGCTGCATGTCTGCGCTGGTTTTCTGTACTTGATCATTGTCTTGTCCTTCCAAAAAAATTTTGATCTCGTATCAGAGGGAGACCCAGAATGGCCACTCTATTGTAACGATGCTTTTTTGATCCTGCTATGTCGGTGATCGTCAACGCTCATCGGCTTTTGCTTATAAGATCTTGTAGGTTGTTGGAGTTCAGTGTTGTTGTTTGAGCACAAAACGAAGTGTCAATCTCTTTGTCGCCGTCTGATTTCACGTCCTCTCTACCATTGATCATACCTTTTTGAAGTCGTGCGGTGCTTGCACACTGTCTTGAGTAGTCGTTCACAGTCGTCTCCGTCCATCCTTTGCTACGTCACAATGCAACCTTGTCGTAGCTATAGGCTTACGGGGTGCCAGACGTACAAAGGAGACTTGTGATCCTTACTGTAACGAATGTTAGATACCTATTACAATGACAATATTGTTGTCATCCTTGAAGCACAAATTCGCGTCCTTGAGAGTAGTATACTTCAACGTTCTCAATTAGTCTAGCATTAACAATTTGAAAGGACCCTTGAATCTTGTTCTACCAATCGCTTTTTGACTCTCCGACGAAGCCAAATCCAACGTTACTGTTGTGACCCTTGTCTTGTGGGCTTTTGAACATTGCCCGCCACTCAAGTTGTGAATACGTGACATCACTCCCTCTGAAGCACATTAATCCATCGCATTAGATGTATCCTAATGATGAGGCCATTGCCAACAACAAGGTCAGTCATCTCAGCCCAAGGGAATGGCGTTACTCAGTTGTTAGTACCTCTTATCAGAAAACTGCTCTTGAACAGCTAAGATTAAGCCGGCAACAAGCTTCTACTTCGCAAAAATCAATTACTGGCTCTTCATCGGCACCAGGAGGCTCAGCGTTGATCTTTTTACCACCCGCACAATCCCGAGATGCCACCGTTCCTTCGAGATATTTTCCTTCCACACCCTCGTCAAATGGTACCATCCTTGTTCCAAGCTCGAGCCCACTCTCTGCTGATGCAAGCTACACTGCATATCGCCCGTACAGCAACCCTTATAGCCATGACGTGGCACCTGTTCCCAGCACAAGCCGACCCAATACGTCGATTTCTTCGGCTCAAGGCCGTCCCGTGGTCTCTGACCCTTTGACTGCACCTAGCGGATTTATATCGACTGGAAGCCATCTTCACGCGTCTTTGAGACGACCTCGGAAGGGTGATGGGGGTCAAATCGGACGAGTGGAGGACGACAGTCCTCCTCGTAAGCGGTTGAATGTGGGTCCTGCTTTTGGCGCGGCGGACGTCCTGGAGTCACCACCCTCACCCGAGATCCAACGACCTGGCCAGAGACGTCGAGCGATGAATAATAGCTTCGAGAGTAACTCCGCCACTTCTGACGATTCTTTACCAGACGTCGTCGAGATACGTGCTGGTCCCTCGAAACCACGCTTCAAGAGGGGTCGGTCGCCGTCACCCGACACCTCTTCCAATCTAGATCCCGCATCCGATACTAAATTCATAAGATTTAGACTTACGATGCCCATGGAATCATCAAATCGCGTTGAAGCCGCGTGGAAGTCGACTGGGGGCGACGTCAAGAAAGCCACCGACCTGTTGTCTGACCCTACATGGGTTCCCCCACCAATGAATTTAGAAACAGAAGCGAACAAGGACGCTTTTGGACGGGTTAAAGAGATAGATGAGGCTACGCGGGCAAAAAGGGAAGCTGTGAAGGAGAAGGGCAAGAAGTCTCTCATTTACGCTAATCGCACGAACTTGGACATCAAGCCTACAAGTATATCAACACCACCGCAAGTAAATCGTGTCGTTGATCTAACAGTAGCTACGCCTACTTCTCCTGAAACACCGGTGGTTGCCCCGCGTAGAAAACGGGTGCAGAAGATGGTGGTGGATTCTGATTCGGATGGGGAGTTCGATGATAGTGATGATGACGAAGGGCAAGGTAGTCAAGGGCGAGCAGATCTCAGTTATGATATTCGTGCAATGGAATACTTCAACACGTCGAGTGCAGATGGATTGCAGGAGTTATCAGGTATGTTTATCGGCGTCCCATCATGTTCACGGTCTCTCAGCAGTACACAGGTTGTACGCAGCAGCAAGCACAAGCTATCATTGGATTACGTCCGTTTCAGTCAATTGATGACCTGAACATTAAGCTAGGTCAAGGAAAGAAGAAAGCAGGCCCTGCTGGAATTAGCCCTCGGATGTTTGAAGAATGTCAACACATCTTCAGAGAATATAGTGTCGTTGATGACATTCTACAAGATTGTGAAAGGATTGGAGCCCAACTTCGGGCTGTGATTGCTTCATGGTCCACCTCTTCTACCACGGGGAAAGGTGAGGCCAAGGAGGGTAATACTATGTCTACTTTGGATGATCAAAGTGATGGGGCTTTGAGTCTTGTGAACTTTGGGTCCTTCAAACGAAATCAAAAATCTGGTGATTATCTGACCACACAACCCTCCCTTGTGTCAGATACTGTGCAATTGAAAGAATATCAATTACTCGGTGTTAACTGGCTCAATCTCCTGTACCAGCGCAAGCTCAGCTGTATATTAGCTGACGAAATGGGTATGTCTTTTTCTTTCTGGATCTTGTCGCCTACTGGAGCACTTTCAGGCCTTGGAAAAACAATTCAAGTCATAAGCTTTTTTGCTCACCTCAGAGAGAAGGGAAACAAGGGACCTCATCTAGTCGTTGTACCGTGAGCCATTGGCCTTTGGGTACTTACATCTTCGTTAATGGCTATCTTAGATCTTCAACTCTAGAGAACTGGTGCCGGGAATTCGCTCGTTTTGCTCCTTCAATAGCTGTCCAGACATACTACGCTGGAAAAGAAGAGCGAGCTGAGCTTAGGCAAACCCTGTATGACACCCAACGATGCAAGAGCGTTAGTAATGACGGTTGGGAAGTTCTTATAACAACATATAACTTGGCCCAAGGTGACGAACGAGATCGAAAATTCTTTCGCCGGATCGACTGGGACGTGAGTCGTATATCATTGCTGGCGAAATTTACTTGACTAAGAAGTGATTCACAAGTCTTGTGTATACGATGAAGGCCATGTTCTCAAAAACTTCCAATCCCAGAGATATCAGACTTTACTGAAGTTTGGGTCCAAGTGGCGATTGTTGTTGACAGGAACGCCCCTGCAGAACAACTTGCAGGAACTTGTGGTATGTCTCAATGAAGCTCACTGAAGATCTCTCTACTCACGACCAATGGAGTCATTGATGAACTTCATCTTACCTCACCATTTCGCTGAATCAATCGACTCTCTGCGTACAATATTTAAAACCAAAGGGGACTCAAAGGTCACCTTACTTGCTCAAGAACGCGTGTCAAGAGCAAAGAAGATGATGACTCCTTTCGTCCTCCGTCGGCGGAAGGATCAGGTAGTATCAGCGCGCTACTTTACGTTCTTCCAGCTGAATTTCCGTCATTCAGGTACTAAAAGACCTTCCGAACAAGACAGAACGCATCGAATGGTGTATAATGTCAGATATACAACAGTCTATCTACCAGGATGCGCTTCAACGGTCTAGGAAGACCATTCTTGATGAGCTCAGTTCCAGCGACGAATTCGAAGCTCCTCTGTCAAAAAAGTCTAAACCTTTGAAGAAAAAGGCACGGTTAAATGGGCGGGCAAAAGATAAAAAATACCTCGAGAACAGTTCCAATGTTCTTATGGACCTGCGGAAAGCAGCGTCGCATCCAATGCTCTTCCGAACGCTTTTTACGGACAGCATCCTTTCTGGAATTGCTAAACAGTTGCTCAAGGAACCAGACTTCAAGAAGCGTGGGGCACTTTTTGACCTCGTCAAGGAGGATATGTCGGTCATGACCGATGCGGAACTGCAAGTCTTTTGTGCTACCTACAAAGTTCGTTACATACTTGTCTCTTGTTTATGTCACTTCAATAATCCTTTGTCTTTCAGTCCACACGCAAGTACCTTCAAGATGAGAAGTGTTACCTGAACGCGGGAAAAATCCAAGTTCTCTTAAAGCTACTCGATAGATATAATAAGGAGGGCCGAAAGGTCCTTGTTTTTTCTCAGGTTTGTCAATTGGATTGACTGTTCACAAGTTGTGGATAGTTCTGACTTGATTTGGCGAATAGTTCACCCAGATCCTAGACATACTTCAAGCCATCTTTAAGCACAATTCTATCAATTATTCCATCTTGACTGGTAGCACCCCAGTAGACGTACGACAAACCTTAGTGGACGAATTTACAGAGGACGAGTCAATTCCTGTCTTTCTCTTATCAACGAAAGCCGGAGGGATGGGGATCAACCTCACTGCTGCCTCAGTTGTAATAATGTACGTCTTTTTGTGGCCATCTCCCAAATACCAGTTGTCCATATAGGCCTTTTGTTCAGGTTTGATCAGGACTTCAATCCCCATAACGATAGACAAGCACAAGATCGTGCATATCGGATAGGTCAAAAGCGCGACGTCGACGTGGTCAAACTCATTTCAAAAGGAACGATAGAGGAAGATATGTTGAAGCTCGGAGAAACTAAGCTCGCACTTGATGAAGCCGTTGCTGGAGACGCAGAGGAAAATGGCGAGAGCGTCCCCGAACAGGAAATGAAGACATCGCTCATGAACGTACTTCGGCAACAATTTGAAAGGCGGCAAGGAGGTATACTATCCGAAACTTTGACATAACAATGGGCTCCACCTCGTCTGAGTGACATATCTATATATACACTCTCGATTCAGAGCGCGAAGTTAGATTATTGTCACAAGCATGTGTATAATAACCACGAATCAGACTAGGAGAAGACAGCTAATCCTCGGACTAGTCTATCGACGCTCACACGAAAGTACTCATTGTCTACACCAAAATCTCGAGAGTCCATCTTGACTAAGGGATTGCGAACCACATATTCAAGGAAAGGTCCATTGTATATTTGTCGTAGGATGAAGCGCAGGGAATCTGTGTTGGGATCACTGAGCATCACAAACTTGTAGCCTGAGATTGTTTCGTAGAGGTGGAGTTTGTAGGCAGACGTCCTAAAATTCACAAATTGCTCGTCTCTAGAGAAAGGAATACAAAAGCTCGTCCAGTATCTTGTATGACTCCATTCATCAAGTGCCTCGTACCTTCCTGAGAGTTTTTTGATCATGTTACGCAAAGATAATATTACACCGTACACCAACTTCGCTTCCTCGTCAAATGCCAAACCAGTGCTTGTCACCGTCTTATGTAGAACGGGAGCCTGCAAGAGAGGTGTCACGGGCGATTGTGACAGCGTGTCATTGACAACTACGCCTGTTCCCGCCAGAAGTGGGTCTCGAGGACTCATAAATCCAGAAGTATTGTTTGATGATACACTTTTGGACATTGAGGGTGCTACGGTTTGGGAAACGGCAGGTAAGATACCTCCCTCGACTGCAAGCTTGGGACGCCGAGTTCGATGCCAATCCTGATAGTAGACGCAAGTACAGTGCCTAGATATCATGCGCTATCAAGTCGTCATATTGATGCAGTACAAGTCGATGACATGCCTATCGTAGATATATAGACTGTGTATTGTCATGGTTTGCCAGCTGCAGAGTGACCGCTAGTGATGACAGTGATTGTTGGTTTCGGAGTCTACCACAGAAGGAGGAACGACTGAGAGTGCAAGACGCGTGACGCGACCTACGTATAATTGTGTAACTACACATGACTAGTGAAGGACGTGACATATAGTGACCTGGTAGTTTTGCAAAAGTACCTAGTGGCATACTCAGAACTAAAACAAGTTGAGATCAAAGTATCTCGGGACCTTGGATATTCTAAGAAGAAACGTCACTGTAGCAGCATGTTTCCAATTGGCATACGGTACAAAGGAAGACTGAAGTAGTTTCGACTGTTGCCCCACCGGTTCTCCTTGCTAACATCATACGACACATCGACGTCAAACCACTGAACATCAATCCCTACCTCAGAAAGGTGAATATCAGCAATGCGAGTATAAACATCATAAAATAAAGCATCTACAATGGTACAAAAGTCAGACATATATAGTCGTGAGGGAGAAGGCTCACTTGTTGCTCCGAGACCATTAAAGAAGCTGAAACGAGATTCGGGTCCAGCCAGAAGGTCCGGAAGTGACTCGAAGAATCGGTGCAAATTACCATAGTCTTCAGAAAATGAGTCGGTGTAGACAACATCAAAACCTCCGACACCGAGGAGAGATTCACTATCGAGATAATCTTGCCATTTCCCTTCAAGGATTGTGACACCAGGTTTCTCATACCAACCTCGTTCTTTCATGAAGCGGAGGACATCTGGGTGAGGTTCAATGATTACGTGTTGAGACGGCTGCGTTTCAAGAGACTGAAAGAGAGTGTCGATCTGGGAACTCTTTATTCTTGTGTCGAAGATAAGTGCAAGGTTAAAGACTCACGATTCCCAATCCAAACCCAATATTGAGTATTTTGAGTTTGTGAGCGCTAGGATGGTCTCTGCATAACGCTTCTACAGTTCTCTTCATGATATTATGCTCCCATCCCATCATAACACCGACCTCCTCATCGCCGACTCTCAAGAGGCAAATATCTTGGCCGGTTTCGTCGTTGACATATATCAGTTTAGATGAAAGAAATGCGTCGTTGTCTCCAATAGCAGACGTATCGGTTTCCTTAAGAACCAGAGTAGAGTCTAATGATAACTTGGAGAGAAGTGAAAGCAAAAGCTCTTGCGGCGACCAGTTTAGCATGACTTTGAAAACTACAAAGAACATGACGAGACATTACCTGAACGTATGCCAGCATCACGGATAATAGTGTAAGAAGCTACGTCGTTAAATGACAGAGAAATATCGCCTGCAGTCTGTCTGTGATTGTCCACTAGATCATCGAAGCTATTCAGCACTTCTGTTACTCAATTTTGAAAATAAGTACCTGCATTCCAGATGGCACCATGATCTATGAGCGTCTTCACCAACTCAGCATTTTGCATATAAGCAGCAGCATGCAACGCTGACATCCCTTCGGCAGCATCTTGATACCACAGTGGTGCGCCGCTTTCAATGATTGTTTTTATAACTTGTATCGGTTCGTTTGCGATGATAGAGGTGATCAACAGTTCTCCGAGATCTGACAATGCCTCGACATCATCAAGGACAACTTCTTTTGACTCCGTCATCCTTTCACGCAATGAGGGTTCTCTAATAATATTATTTATAGTAACATCGGATAATCAAAAAATTCTCACAGTGTTGACCATTATTGACCAGCCCTAAACCAAAATTGACGCGACGCGACGCGTTCGAACCTTCTTCTCGCACCACTCTCTGGTCTCAATATGTCTTCTCCTCCAGCTTTGGATTTTCCTACCTCTGACAATGACGTAGACATGGGCGATGATTCTGCCTCCAATGTCTTTCAAACAGAACCACTTTTCTTAGCAGGGACCCCCTCAGTGACCGGTACTCCGACACGTCGTTCGGGTTCAACTGCTCCAGGTACTTCGCCTCTGCGAGGAATCACGGCGAGGAGAGCATTAGGATTGAACACACCAAAAAAAGCTCCTTTGTTTGCTCGTCAGCAGTTCTTAGCTTATCATTGTCTACTATCTGATGGTGCGGTGTAGCCGGCAGCTCTTCCCCGCTGGCATTTCCAAGTTCTTCACCCGCCAAAGCGCCAATACGACATGTAAATGTACCATCCGATCAGCCACAAGACTCTGATCCTCTTGATTTCCCATCGTACGTGATATCTTCGATTGCTGCGACTTAAATGTTCATGGGGTTTCTCCTAGAAGTCCTATGGCTTCTAGAACACCGAAGAATCGTCGTGGTGATATTCACTCTTCTCTTTCAGTCACGCCTTCCAGGATACGACGTTCAAATTACGATTCTCCCCGTCGTAACCTCGACGATCTAAATTCTGACGCGTCACATCTTGATGTACCTCTCTCCTCTGCTCCCGCTCTGTCGGCTCGGATAGTCCCTTCTGACGAGCCGGATGAAATTCGTGCTATTTGGGGTACAACGGTCAACCTCGCGGAAACCATGAAAGTCTTCCGCGAATTTCTGAAAGGGTTCAAACCGAAATACCGAGTTGCGCATGACAGAGAGCGTAGTGTTTATACGCGTGCATTTGCGACACCGGAGGAGAGTGAAGAAACTCTGTACGAAACCTATTTGCGTCGGATGAGGCAGGTTGGCGACACCAATCTCAATCTTGATATGGTAAACCTCCTCGCGTACCCACCATCGAAGAAGCTTTACAACCAACTAATGAAATACCCACAAGAAGTTATCCCAGCCATGGATCAAGTTCTCAAGGACCTCATGCTGGAACTCGCTGACCTAGACCAACAAGCAGGCATGGATGGTATGAAGGGAACTGATGGCGAGGCAGAAATCGCCGAAATAATGGGACGGGTATACAAAGTTAGACCATTTGGGCTTCCGGCCGTCAACATGAGGGACCTCAATCCAAGTGGTTCGTTTTACCAATTTTGATCTTTTATGTGGTATTTGAATATCTTCGCAGATACCGACAAGCTCGTTTGTATCAAAGGCCTTGTGATTCGTGCAACACCCGTCATTCCAGACATGAAAGTCGCCTTCTTCCGATGCCTGACTTGTTCACACACCGTCCAAGTTGAAATCGACCGCGGCAAGATTGAAGAACCAGCAAGATGTCCTCGTGATGTCTGCGCTTCCGTCGGTACGATGTCCCTCGTACACAACCGATGCGAATTCGCCGACAGGCAAGTCATTCGTCTGCAAGAGACGCCGGATGTCGTACCCGATGGCCAGACACCCCATACCGTATCACTAAGTGTATATGACGAGCTCGTCGACGTGGCCAAACCAGGTGATCGCCTTGTTGTCAGTGGAATCTTTAGAAGCATTCCAGTACGCGTCAACCCTCGCCAAAGGACTCTCAAAAGCCTTTTCAAGACGTATCTTGATGTCGTTCATGTGAAATTGGGCGGAGGGGGAACATTAGGCTTTGATCGAAGCACAAGACCCTCTGGCGGAGACCGTTTGCCTGGGGTTGGCGGTGACTACGACGAAGAGGAAGAGAATGTGGAAGGGCGACAGACTCGCAAAGCGGAAATCGAGACGAAGCTTTTGGAGCTCAGCCGGCGACCAGATATCTATGAGCTTCTGGCCCAGTCGCTTGCGCCGTCTATATGGGAAATGGATGATGTGAAGAAGGGAATTTTGCTACAGCTTTTTGGTGGGACTAATAAAAGTATTTCAAGAGGGGGAGGTGGCGGCGGACCGAGATATCGAGGCGATATCAATGTTCTACTCGTAGGCGACCCAGGTACCAGTAAATCCCAGATTCTACAGGTATGTGACCTTAACTTTCCTGCGGTAAGAGACTGATACTATACCGTCTAGTATGTACATAAGATTGCCCCAAGAGGTGTTTATACTTCTGGAAAAGGTTCTTCTGCTGTGGGTCTCACGGCATATGTGACCCGTGACCCTGATTCTAAGCAGCTCGTTCTCGAGAGGTTCGTTGTTTGCCGATTGACTTTAGAAATGAATCTAGACTCGTGTTGTTCTTGACAGTGGTGCTCTTGTTTTGAGTGATGGCGGTGTCTGCTGTATTGATGAATTCGACAAAATGTCAGATGCAACACGTAGTGTCCTACACGAAGTCATGGTAAGCTTTTAAGAAGGGGCACCACTGATATTCTTGACATATTTCTCAGGAACAACAAACTGTTTCTATCGCTAAAGCAGGAATTATCACTACTTTGAATGCACGCACTTCTATCTTAGCCGCGGCCAATCCTGTCGGGTCAAAGTATGATGTCAACCTACCTATTACCCGGAACATAGACCTCCCACCGACTCTCATCTCTCGTTTTGACTTGCTATACCTCGTACTTGATAGAGTGGACGAAGCTCTCGATCGTAAGCTTGCTCAACATCTAGTCGGTCTCTATCTCGAGGAAATACCAGAGAGGGGTGGCATTGAAGTTTTGGCAAGCATCTTCTGCCTTTGTCAGTGTCAGGAAATTGACGGTGTTTTCTAGCCTCTTCATGAGCTTGCTGCGTATATTGACTACGCGCGATCAAAGGTCCACCCTGTTATCACTGAAGCCGCAGGCACCGAACTTGTGCGCTCCTACGTTGAGATGCGTAACGTGGGTGACGATCCCCGCGCCAGCGAGAAACGTATCACAGCGACGACACGGCAACTTGAAAGCATGATTCGCTTATCTGAAGCCCATGCGAGGATGCGTTTTTCGAAGTTCGTGGAGCTCCAAGACGTGAAGGAGGCGGTTAGGTTGATGCGCGAGGCTATCAGAACTAGCGCTATGGATCCAAGAACTGGGAAGATTGATATGGGCTTGCTTAACACGGGCACAGGGTCCGGTCAGCGGAAGATGAGAGATGATATGGGAAAGGAGGTTTTGGCCCTTTTGGATGGGGCTGGAGTGCGTGGTATCAAATGGATGGATGCAATCAAGAGACTTGGAGAACAGAGTAGTATCAAGGTTGATGTAGCTGAGTTTGCAGAGGTTATCAGGGGTTTGGAGAATGAGGGACGGGTGAAGGTGGTTGGGGAGAGAGATAAGAGGACTATTAGGAAGATGGAAGGCTGACGCTGTATTTTATCTGGAGTTTATATATGTGATTGTGATCTCGTGAGGCCTCATAGTCTGTCTCATCATGGTCTTCAAGTACAGATCTAATGCCTTCTGACAATACTAGGAGTTATTTGACAGCTAGATCGAAGGATTAATTTCGTTGCAGCTATGTGTATTGATAAGACATCAAAGGCAAGATACCTATCATAATTCCATTTACACCCAGGCTGAGTATGATGATAAACTCTACGATGTTCGAATAGTGGAAATTGAGTAATGTCCCCAGAACGATATGGTAGCCCGTTATACTGGCTGGATATATCAGACCAAATAACATCGCCAGATTTCGGTCGATGACTTGAAGTTCTTTACGAAAGGATTTTTCACTGGGAAATGTGTATATCTGCTGGACGCGTATCAATGCAGACAACAGGAAGGAGCGCATATCAACATGTCTTTCGTTACTATTCTTCAATAAAAGTTATCTTGGGGAGCTCCGCAACGGATGCTGCCTCAGAACCAGCAATGATAGTATTTTCAGCTGTTTCCTCTGACATACTAGGGGGAACAGCGACTTCGCTGTCATCACTCTCCTCACCGGGTTGACGAAATATCATCTCCTTTCCATTTACGAGCCTTCTTTTCTTGATAGGAACAGTCGTTTGGGCGTCTTGTTGTTGAGAATACTCTGTGTCGCCCTGAGGGCCTGCTCCCTTCGTTTTTGCTCTGTCTTTCTTCTTTTGTCGCTTTGCGCGGTTTTTGGCTGTCTTCGCCTCTGCCGCTTCTTCGGCCTCGCGCCTCTTTCGTTCAAACTCAGCATCAGCAGATTCCTGGGGCAAATGATGAAAAGGTAGATGCTTATTGGACGAAATGACCTTTTACCTTCTGCACAGTTTCTTCGAGAAGCTTGATTCGCTCATATTCTCTCCGCCTGCTTGCTTTGTAGACATGGAACTCCCCGCTGCCCGCACCTGCGCTGGACCCTTGAACATTCTTCATCATTTCGCGAGGCGGTCGAATAGTCTTTTGTTTCGGGGGTGCTGGAATATATGCAGGTTTTTGAGGGTCCCTGAGGAGTTTCTCAAGCTGACCCTTTTGTTTCTCGACAGCAGTGAGGGCATGACGATTCGCAGACGAGGTCGACGAGGACTGAGTGGTTGGAGTTGACATGTTCTTGTTTAATCAGGACGTCTTGGCCAAACACCAAAGTACATGGTTGTGATCGGAGAGGCATGCAACGCATAAAGTAGGATGAATGCAACAAGTACGCTGCTGCCCGGCGACGACCCATATCAGCTCAACCGCCTCGCCGATGAGCTTGCTACCCGTGAGTCTACAGCTTCGACTCGTGGCCCCGACGTCCACCAGTTCCCTGCTCACGTTCCACTCTCGCACGACAACCCTTTTCTCGCTGATCCGGATTTCAAGGTGGAGGAGTTCCTTCTCTCTCGGTCAAATACTTCCCTTCCAGAGCTGCGCTCTGAATTACGAGAGTACCTGTCTCAATTGAAAGAGGAATTAGTCAAACTCATAAATGACGACTATGAAGCATTTATCAGCCTAAGTACCGACCTCAAGGACGAGGGTGATAGGCTCGTTCGTCTTCAATCACCATTGAGGGAAATCAAATTACAGATACTTGTGCGTCACTTAAGGTCTACAATTTCATGAACCATTCCTTAAAACATAAAACATCAGCAATCAAGGACCGAGCTTCAGGCCATACAAGATGCAATACAGGAAAAACTCGAGAAAAGAGCTGTACTGAGGGAGGAGAAGGTGCTAGTACATGCGCACATATCGTTTGCCTAGCTAATTGATGTTAGGCCCTCCTGCATCTACTCCTCAAACTCTCTGATTCAGTCACGCGGCTTGAATCCCTTCTTCTCATAGCGTCCCCAGAAAATGGGTTTTCAGGATCTCCTGAAGTCAAGTCCATGTCCTTGCCATCCCACCTTGACAACGCTGACGAAAGCACAGAATCGAGGTTTGTAGTTTTATGTTGTTTACTACGCTCCATACTAAGTAGATGTTGAACAGACCGCGCGGCAACAGAGCAAAGCATCTTGCCCGTGTAGCTGCAGAGTATGTGCAGCTGTCATACCACGCTTCAAAAGCTCGATCAGAGAAGTGTATATTTGTTGATCAGTTACAATGGGTTTGTGAGGTCTTCCCTCCAACTTTGTTGCCCACTTTAACTCATTCCTTTCTTGTGTTATCAGAGAATTGATAGAATCCACTCAACCATATCCTCTGATCTTGATCATGTATTTGCCGTGGCGCTGGTTGCTCTGACGGACGGCAAGGGGGAAGGGAAGATCATAGAAATGGAGAAGACGAAGTTGTTCACAGATATCACGGAGTGTTTGAAAACTTATGATTCACTTGGCCTCTGGAGAGACGCAGAAGACGTTTTAAGAAAAGAAGTTGTTCGAGCATTCGTGAAAAAGGCGAGTTCCATGGCCTCATCCCTCCGAGGCATACTGATCTTCTCCAGACAATCTTCCCTGGGGCTCTTGCAGCTCCTCATTCTCCTATTGTCCCTCATACGCCGTTTGCAACATTCGAGATGACGTCTTCTTCAAGCATGCCTCCGAGAACCCCGTATACGCCCTTCACTGCTCTTGTCTCATCAAGGCAAAAGAACTCCTTCTCTATGGTGCCCACATCTACTTCTCCGTTTATTCACCTGCTGGAAGACAGTGACGAACCTCTGGCTAGGTTGTACAATCAAATATTACGTTTTGTTGAGCGAGATCTCAGCCGCATTATGAGCATCGCAGAAATGGTGTCCATAAAATCGGTGTCTGCATCCCGACCTGAGAAGGAATCTGGTCCCCCTTTTTCCTTTACGGAGCATACGTCCCATGAGTTTGAAATCATGGCAAACGTGATATGGGAAGAAGTAGGAAGGGCACTCATCGATGAACTTGGCGGAGTTATCTTCGCGTTTGGGAGACCCAATGAGTTTAAAAAAGTAAGTCTTGGAGGAACACTATTGCAGCATAGCCTGATTTGAAAAATTCTCAGCATTATGAGTTTTCTCAAGCATTCATTCGATCCTTAGAATACTTTGCCCCTTCAGTGCATTCTATAACGGCTATGCGAGTGCATCCGGTATATATTTCTTTCCAACAGCGATGGCAACTACCCGTCTATTTTCAAATGCGATGGAAAGAGATTGTCGGTATTCTTGAAGAATCACTTTCCGTTGCGAGGATTGAGCCCTCGAAAGGTCAATCCGTCTCACCCACAAACGAATATCCTGTAAGCTGAACAGGTGTTCAACAGACAGAACTACTTTCGTGACGTCTCAGGCGAAGGCAGTATGGGTTGCTATTGCTGGTTGTTGGAGTGCCGAAGTTTTTGTCGCAGACCTATGCCACAAGTTTTGGAGACTGACTCTCCAGGTAAGTCTACTCGAGCTCAATTCTCAGCCATGTTTGCCTGACAATGTCTCTAGATTCTGAGTAGATACAAAGCATGGCTGAATCAAAGTGTATTGAAACACGAGGTTATGTCAAAACTTTCGAATCCGCCAATAGTGGATAAAGTATGTCCTCTACTATGCTTGTGTTCCATTCATTCTCTTAGAGTGATAATGATGTAGAATACTCCCTCACCCTCACAAACTCGTGCCTCTACTCCTGTTCAGGCCCAAGAATCATCCTCTTCGGAAACCATAGCAATTGAGGATGCTACTCTCCAACAAAATGTTGCCGTAATTGTTGATATCAAAGCATTGCGGACCCATTTAATGACTCTATGGCGTGAAGAGATAAGTATGATGCTTCCTGAGACGTTTGACGATGAACCTTGTGGCACAGATGCTCAAGGTTTGGCCAATCCAAAATCTCTTGTTCAAATGTCACTGATTCCTTAACAGAGGCTCTTCATTCCTCCCTCTCCGGTCTGACCTGCTTGATTTCTCCGCTGTCGAATGAGATCGTCAGCATTTTGATGAGACGCTGTTGCGACGCTCTTTTACCTGTCCGATCCATTCCCTCACAATTCAGAGCTATGTCCAATAAGCGCACCCCGACCGAACCAAGCTATTTCGTAGCATCTATCCTCCGCCCTCTAAAGCTTTTCTTCGGCATTGGTGTAGAAGATGGTATAGGAGCTCCCCTGAGGGAGGATTACATTCAGTCGTATTCCTTTGAGATATTCAATGATGTTGCGCAAAGGTACGCTTCTGTTGGAAATTTGTAGACTTTGATTTTCTACTCCTTTCATAGATATATATATTACCTTTCTGCAATGAAGAAGACGGAAGAATCTCTTCGCAGACTTAAGAAGGGGAAAAAGACAACTTTTTCACTTTTTGGCAATTCAAACACAGGGAAGGATGATGATGGAAAAGATGAGGAGCGCATCCGCATTCAGATGATGCTTGATGTGGATGCGTTTGGGAAAGACGGGGAATCTCTTGGAGTAGTCTTGCAGAAATGTGAAGCCTACAAAATCTTGAAAGACACGGTTCAGGCTTTGGAAGGCAAGGCACCCCCAAGTGATCGCATTACGTCAATCTCACCACTTTCTAGCTCCCGATTCCTCGTAATTGCTTGCCTTTTCAGAAATAAGAACATTTGTCAAAAAAAGGTTCAATCAATTTTGACAAGTGTCATGATATACCAATCCTGTCCGGGATACAACAATTTTGGAGTTAGAGGATAGGTTAGTATCAGGATAGGAAATCGACACGGTAGCGCCAGTAAAGGACTTGTGACAACGTGCGCAGGATTTTTGAGAGGCGGCCCAACCACGATCTCGTTCTCGTGCCACTTCTGCCATTGTTTCAAATAAATCACGATCAGTAAGATGTTTTGTAATGACAAGCATGTCCCCCTCGGATCTGTAAGACTCTAACATGCCCGTAAGGATGGTACGGAATTCAGTGTACTGAGCATGCATAGATGGAGGAGCACATTCCACGAGCCGTTTGAATAGGCGAGGGAAGGAGACAGCTTGCGGTGTTGCAACAGAAACCAGAGACGAGAATGTCTTGTGTACAAGGGTTCGAAGTGTAGCCATTGCATCATCTTGGTCGCTTTTCTGCGACTTATTCTCAAACCGCAAGGATGATAGCGCTTGCACACATCGGATTTGACTGCTAAGTAGCTGAAACCAGATATCCTCCGAGGAAACGTGAATTTTCGACATATCCCTGGAATGTTCTAGGCATATTGCTACACCGACTGTGGCGATGGACACTAAAGACTGAAGGTCACGGTGGAATTCACCTATTTGGCTCGCCGATGGAGTCAGAACGGCATTGATCATTCGCTGGGTTAACCGCTTCTGGAAGGCTTCGGCTTTTTGTAAAGCTTCCTGTGGATGTCCACGCCGGTTGGTTGCCCACACTACGGCATCATATACCCCTTCTTTTTCACAAATAAGGAGGGCTGAATCCCAATCTACGAACTCGGTTGGAAGATACTTCAAAGCTTCGATTACGTTGTCGGGATGCTGTTGACACTGTAGAGATATATAAATCTGACGAAGTCGTGCAGAGACCTTCTGCGGCGATACCCCGTTTGATATTTGTGATGTTCCGTTGTCTTGTTCCTGCTCTGGGGGGCTGAGGAGACGACGTAGATAAGTGAGCTGGTCATGTTCGTCTGGAAGGCTCTGCAACGCTATCTCGTGAAGGTCAGGCGCATGCTTTTCGAGTAGATACGCCGTATCTGTAAGACTAAAAGTCATTAATTGGGGAAGAAAAGTTGACAAGATGGAATGAATGTCAGGAGATAATGAACCCCCGTTGGCAAAACTATTCATAGTTAGAACTTCATCAACGTTCAACAAAATCTCCGAGGGTCGAAGATTGTGATCATCCAGGTATGCAGCAAGTAATGGTCCCCAACGACGTTCCTGACGATGCCACGAGCGAAGTATTCGATAAAATCCCGCTGATTCAAAGAGATGGATGATATGATCACTTTCATGAGGATTATAAGTGGAGAGTAGATATTCTGCCGCCAACTGTCGATCTTCACGCGTGTCAAGATCCGGATCATCAGCGAGACGTAGGAGAATATCGTGGAGTGTGCTGGGAGGCATAAGAGTGAAAAACTGAGGGTATTTCGGGACATTGCGAGCGATAAAGATGTTGACAAGAGTGGTATCTGCTGAGGAAAGATCCCCGGCTGCCATTATTTCTAGCAATATCCTGACGATGACAAGCCGATTAATGCTTTGAGTATCATCATTCAAGAAAGGGTCCTCAAAAGCGATATCAAGAGAGTGAAGAAAAGATTCCGCATCAAAGCGAAGAAGTTGCCGAAGATACGGATAGGTTGGTTCCGCACCACCCTCTTCATCTGCGGTAATTACGAGTCTGGAGCCTTCTCCAGAGGGCCAAACACAAGAGCGTCCAAAGAATAGAAAGGTATAAACTTCCTGTCTGGCACGTAAGGCATCGTCATCCGGTAAGGGTTCTTCGCTAGGATAAGAAAGACCGGACAAGACGGTGGAAAGATAGGGGTAGATCTTGTACGCATTTTTGAGAATCATGGAATCAATCTTAGCCTCACTGTCTAGATCTGAGTCGTATGAATTTACGGGCTCAGATCTGACCCTTAGAGATTGCTGGACCTTTCTAATCAGACCAAGCAATTCAACGACAGGTGCGACAAAATCATGAAGTGCTCGAGTGTAAACGTAGATGAGGGCGTCGTATAGGTGATACCTTTGACATAGGTGTATAGTTTGATTGATGTCCAGGCACGTAGGTTCTATGTGCCATATTATCCTTTCAATACGATCCGGACGGTTGTCCTCCTCGTGCAAGGCGACCAATCGTTGAGCGACTCGTGGTGGCACGCAATACACATCGTTGTTGAGAACAAATGGTTCCAACTGGCGAAGGAAAATCTTCGAGATTCCTGCGTCATCGAACTGTTGGAAAAGGTCCTCGAACAGAAATTCAAAATTGTCAAGGGCAATAGATGCGCGGCAACAAATTGTCACCAGATCTTCAAAGAGAGAAGTTCGATCGACCCCACGACCATCTGAAGTGACATGGGTTCCGTCTCTCATGCGATCTTCGGAGAATGTGTACCTAGCAGATGCTACCATTAAGTCTTTTATCTTTCCTCCGATAGTTGCTTTGCGGAGAACAGAATCATCTGGAAGGCCGTTCGTGTTCCCAGGAGCCTCACCGACATAATAAGATCTTGCAAGATCAATGGCGCTGAGAAAATCACCGTCTTCCACAAATGATAAGATGCGGTCCGCCCAAGTGAGTAATGTTCCTACTCGAAATTCATTTCTGCACTGTAATGTGAATGTCTCTCAACCCGCTCCATTCAATAGGGAGCATCGACTCACCAGCAAAAAAATCTTCCCTTTGTAAACCCGGATGCTATGTACAACATCACCCACACTATCGATAGGTGACACAGCGCTATTTATGGTGGACGGAGGAGACGGTGAAACAAGCAAAAGACTGTTAAAGCTGACAGATTCGATGAAGGACAGGGTCTGAGCATCGAAAACCTGTAAAGTCTGAGCAGTTAAAAGAATGATTTGCTACTCGTAGATTAGCACACGTTCTGTTCCTCAAGAAATAATCGAGGCTTACGCGATTGTTTAACCAATGAACGGCAAGGATGACATCCTCCGTTGAAAAACGGCCAACATCTTGATAAACAATTCTTCCAACTTCCACTTCAACTTGTTTTCCTGTCCGACGATTTGTGCTTACCTCTTTGGACCGAGATTCAGTTACTTGAATAAGTCTAAGAGCACAGCCCCAAGTAAAGACAAGGACAGGAGCTGTAGTCTGACTAACATGACTGATAGACTTCGAAACCGCACTTGGAGACCATGCCATCGTTCCTCTCCCCTTGGATACAGAATTCAAAGTCAAGCCCTCTTCAGGATCACGAGGGCATTTGAACCACGTTCGTGGAAGAGGTTTCAACCCAACAACGACAAGCTTTGAGGGTGTTAGCAAAGCAATGATGCTGTATGAATCGGTTGCATGAGGCGATCCCAATGGCAAAGGCGCGGTAGCCAATATAGTGTATCGCAACCTACGACGCCGCGGAAGTGACGTATCAGGGATGGGGAGTGACGAGTGAGTACCTGCAGCCCTCGGATTTTGCAACCCGATGTCAGGTTGATACTGTCCAAGAATCCGGAGGATGTCTGGTGCTTCAATGAAGAGCACCTTACCCAGACTATGGGAGAATGCTAGACCATGATCATCCGACGAGACAATAGCCGTGTGCCGCCCAGCTATAAAATCTACGCTTATGATTCTCGATCCCTCAATGTGACCTTCCTTTCGACCAGAGGCGACTACCTCAATAGTCGTAGGCGGTACGGACCGAGCGGGAACCTTGGGGTTTTTCAAGTCAAATAACTGAATGTGGCCGGAAGCATGACCAGAGACAACATAAGTATGGTCGTGCGACAATGCAACAGCAGTTACAGCTCCGACAGGCTTCCCTTGAACATGATCTTAGATCGAAAGTCTGACCAAGAAATCGAAACATACCAGGAACATCATTCCCACAAACACACTTTAAATTCTGTTGAAAATCAAAAACGCAGACCTTTCCTTGGTCAGTCCCAATGCAAATCAACCCATTGGCCGCCATTACAGTAGGGGTACCCAATAGTGGTGCACCAAGCACAGATGAAAGTTTTTGCGTCAAAGGGTTGTATGTTTGTTTTGAGATGTTGGAAAGGTTGGTCCATCTGAACACGTCTCGTTCTGAGTTTGTTGTGTTCGTCTGCACACCAGCAACACCAAAATCAAACCGAGACGATGCATGTGACATCAATGTAAAATGAGATGGAGATGGAGACATTCCTCCTAAAGGGTGAGAATTGGACGAAAGTCTGTTACCACTGCTTTCATGAGAGGGGGAATGCATAGTCTGTGGAGTGTGTGACCGGAGACGTGATACACCTGGCGGTAAAAACGGTCGTGAAATACCAAAGATGTTGGAACCTGAAGTATTCATATGCACGGGTGTTATAGATTGCAGAGATGAAGAGGTAGTATGTTCAGCAAGAGTTTCTTCGTGCTATAAAAGCAATTCGTGGTAAAGACGGGATAAACACAAGGTTGACACATGCAAAAACTTACAGCTAAACTATTATTATCAGGAGTGTTGTCGTCACCTTCATGACTTGAAGATATTTTTGCATCAGGGGTATGCATCTCGTCATCTGTAAGTTCTGAACCGAGAACATCCCGTAGCTGGTCCGCATACCCTGTGGGAATGGCGTGCGCATCAACTCCAGTGTAGACAAAGCCTTCGTCTTCGTTGTCTTCTGCATCGGAACCTCCATGGGTTTCGTACTCATCATTGAAGAGTTCCTCCATCTGAGTAGAATAGTCCCCAGAATGCTCCTCGGCGTTGATGGGGGAGGGCTGGCGTATTGTACGAGCCCCGTCTGCAGCTGTATAGTGAAAGGAATCGTTGCTAGTGGAGGAGGACATAGTCCTAGAATACGATCAAGGGTTTGCAGCACTTCAAACTACATAATGAATGCGTCTTTCGTAAGCGCTTTTTGGTCATTCGATGTTACATAATATAACAGAAATAAAGACTGGCTAAACAATTACAAATTTAAATCCCAAGAAGAGTTGACCTCCACTAGTATGTATCAAGCAAAAGGGAAAAGTCGATTCATACAGAAACAAAGATTGTATCATGTGGAATTCAACCTGCGGTCTCGCTCGCGATTCCGAGCGCCAGGCCCAAACCGCTCTTGGAACCTTATGAGTTCTTCCATGAGTTCTTCCATCAATTTCATTGTCGCGGATGACTGGGTATCGTCAAAATGCAATGTCGGTAGAGGTAAGGGGGCTTGAGAGAGACTTGCCAAATCTGGCTGCGCCGACGCTACACCCTCACTTGCATCGACAGTATTACTCTCGGCCTCAGCTTCGACTCCAGGCTCAGTCGACCTCTTGGCATTCTTCAGCTCTTCTTGGTACGCTTTAGTCAAAGCGTCTCTCCGCCTACTTCGGTCTTGAGCCGATGCCTGTTCCCTTCCCACCCACTCGACTAGGGACCTCACTCGTTTGTTCATGTCTCCTACGCTCATTCTCTTAGCTGGCCATTTAATTTTGACACCCCTCTCAACAGTGTGGTCAGCGCTTTCACCTCCTACTGCAGATGTACTAGCACTGCCTCGAACCTCCAGCGGTTGTGGTGCCACTGTCGGGAGCATTGGCTCCAAATGGGCCAGATAGTCGGGAAGATTCCAAGAGGTATAAAGCGGTTGCTGAGAGACTGCATACGCATGTGAGTTGCGGTAAGCACGAGCCGACTCATTAGCGCTTGGTCCTGACGATTGGTTTGATCCATTAAGTTGGGCACGGCGGGCATTGTTATCTCCGCTAGCAGCATTATTAGAGTGAGATGCTGGTGGTCGTTTCTGTCCTTGAGAAGACTTCGCTCGACTGCTATTTCCCTGCCGCTTCGCTGCGCTTAGAGGTGGTTGAACTGTTTTTAATGTGAGTTAAAAGGCAATAGACTGTCTCATGGCGACGTACCTTCATCGCTATCAACAACCGCAAAAGCCTCAAGATTGAGTGCAGCAGGTGCAGCTTTCTTCCCGCCACGTTTGTTTGAGCGTGCAGGTTTGTTAGGCGCTGAGTTGGGTTGAGTAAATGTTTTGGTTTGACCAGGGGTACTGTCCCTGATTACTGATCCTGGATGATCAGATGCAGTCGAAGCAGATCTCGTCCGTTTCTTGGGAAGGCTGGATGAAGAAAACGTCACAACTTTGAACAACAAAAAAAAGAAAGACTCACGTATCCTCTTCCATCCGTTTTCTTTTCCTCCTATTACTCATTCCTTGATCTGCTTCATCGTCTAATGTCGGTTGGAGGTCACGAGTTCCAGCAGACGTTACACTGGCATTATCATGGGCAGCCGCAGCCTCAGCCGCGGTCGCCTCGATGATCTCCTTGAGGCTTTCGTCGAAGGCGGCATCTCGACTGTTCATTGTATTTCTGCGTTTGGCTGGTTGCTTTAAAAGAGTAGCGGGAGAATGGGAGCGAGATACACGCGAGGTGGTAGAGTTGTGGTGAGAATTGGTAGACGATTGCCGAGGGGTCCTTTTTGACCGTTTCCTGGAACATCTGGTTAGTTTAGTATGTGAAGATAACATGAATACCAACTTTAGGAGATCCGTGTGTAGCTCTGGTTTACATTCTTCACAATAATAATCGTCATCGTAAAGTTGATCTTCCGACTCAAATCCCATGCATAGCCCGTGTTGCCAAACTTTACACGTTTCGCATTGTACCATAAATTCACCTGCATCCGGGTCATCCTCTCCTTACGAGAATGAGGACGGAATCTTATGGATGGTGGCATTTGTGGAACTCACCAGTGCTGCCACAGACACAGCGTGTAATACCCTGTTCCTCGTCTTCTGGGGCATCTAGAGACAGATTTTGGGCCGAATCAACAATATCTGCAGGAGCCATGGCTTCAGAAGCGACCTGTTTGTCCTTGTCTTTGGATTTTCGTTTCATTCGACTTGAGTTGGTTGAGCTGGAGGAGCTGGTGGAGGGCACAGAGCCATTTTTGCGGTCGTCTACAGCGTCTTCAAGGTCCTCCTGCTTGGGGCGCTTCTGGCGGCCGCTGCTGGTGGAGGTGAGTCTGTTGGCTTCTTTCTGTGTTTCTGAGTCGGGGGACTTGGAGGCACTGGTGGATGCTGAGGGAAGGGAGCGGCGGCCAGAGCGACGTGTTTCGCGTGGAGAAAGGGGAGGACCCATCGTTGCAGCTTGAGCCATGGGCGGCAGATCCAAATGGCTCGCCAAATGGACATCATCGCCCAAAACTCCGCTCACGTGATTGAGTCACACTCTGTGACCATCATTTTTTCTTTCATTCTTCTCCCAATATGGCTCCGACCGCCACCATCGAGTATTCCTCCCATGCTCCCGAGCCCTTGTCCTACCCTCGCCTCGCCAGCCATTATCTCACGGAAGCCAGCACTCCTGACTATCTCAAGCTCATTCTCACTTCCAAGGTCTATGACATCCTCAAGGAAACTCCTCTCGTTCTTGCCACTAATCTGAGTGCCAAGCTCGGAAACCAAATCTGGCTTAAACGAGAGGATCTGCAGGAAGTTTTTAGCTTCAAGATCAGGGGTGCCTACAATTACATGGCCAACCTTACAGAGGAGGAGCGGTGGAAAGGTGTCATCACCTGCAGTGCTGGTTAGTGTGCGTACCCATGTCTTTTTGGTTTCGCAGCTGATCTTACCCTGAAATCTCGATTTCGTTTTTTCCTCGATCTTCTTTTTTGAATTGGTTCAGGAAACCATGCTCAGGGTGTAGCACTTTCTGGCGCTCGTTTGGGCATTCCTTGTACGATCGTGATGCCCCAGGGCACACCATCGATCAAAGTTCGCAACGTGACCAGACTCGGAGCCAAGGTTATTCTTCATGGCTCAGATTTTGATGAAGCAAAGGCAGAATGTGCTCGTCTAGCAGCTGTCCATGGTTTAGCTTTCGTCCCACCCTATGATGATCCACTAGTCATTGCAGGTCAAGGAACAGTGGGCATGGAGATCCTGAAGCAATCGCCAGATTCTGATAAGTTGGATGGGATCTTTGCCGCTGTTGGTGGAGGTGGGCTTGTTGCTGGTATCTGCGAATACGTAAAGAGAATCGGCAATCCGAACACAAAAGTTATCGGTGTTGAAACGTTTGACGGCGATGCAATGAAGCGAAGCCTTGCTAAGGGCGATCGCGCCACTCTCAAGGAAGTTGGTCCCTTCAGTGATGGTACAGCTGTGAAAATTGTTGGGGCGGAACCATTTAGGATCTGCAAACAGCTGTTGGAAGACGTCGTTTTGGTAGACAATGACGAGATTTGTGCTGCAATAAAGGATGTATTTGAAGGTTTTCACGTCCGCTTCCCTTCTATGCCGCGGTACTCAATGGCCTTATTGTTAGATACTCGCTCGATTACTGAACCAGCGGGTGCTCTGTCCCTTGCTGGCCTGAAACGTTATATTATCAATAACAATCTCATTGGTGCTCAGAAAAAATTTGTGGTCGTGATCAGCGGTGCTAATATGAATTTTGACCGTTTACGATTTGTTGCGGAACGTGCGGAACTTGGAGAGGGTCGGGAGGCTCTTTTGAGTGTCGATATTCCTGAACG
>JAGGAU010008265.1:117977-128952 GCA_017657275.1 Termitomyces sp. T108
TTCGTCCCACCCTATGATGATCCACTAGTCATTGCAGGTCAAGGAACAGTGGGCATGGAGATCCTGAAGCAATCGCCGGATTCTGATAAATTGGATGGTATCTTTGCCGCTGTTGGTGGAGGTGGGCTTGTTGCTGGTATCTGCGAATACGTAAAGAGAATCGGCAATCCAAATACAAAAGTGATAGGTGTTGAAACGTTCGACGGCGATGCAATGAAGCGAAGTCTTGCTAAGGGCGATCGTGCCACTCTTAAGGAAGTTGGTCCCTTCAGTGATGGTACAGCTGTAAAAATCGTTGGGGCGGAACCATTCAGGATCTGCAAGCAGCTTTTGGAAGACGTCGTCTTGGTAGACAATGACGAGATTTGTGCTGCAATAAAGGATGTCTTTGAAGGTTGGTTTTCATGTCCGCCTCCTTTTTATGCTGCGGTGCTCAATTGCCTTGTTAGATACTCGCTCGATCACTGAGCCAGCGGGTGCACTGTCCCTTGCTGGCCTAAAACGCTATATTCTCAATAACAATCTCATTGGAGCTCAGAAAAAATTTGTGGTCGTGATCAGCGGTGCTAACATGAATTTTGATCGTTTACGATTTGTTGCGGAACGTGCGGAACTTGGAGAGGGTCGGGAGGCTCTTTTGAGTGTCGATATTCCTGAACGGCCGGGAAGGTTCGACTATCCTTGTTTTCGGTGATGACGTATATGTTGACCTGAGTGTTTGGCTAGTTTCATCGCTCTTCACACCGTCATCCACCCTCGAGCAGTAACAGAATTCATATATCGATACAATGTCACAGGGGATCGAGCGCACGTCATGCTTTCGTTCAGAGTTGACCCAAAGTCACGAAAGGAGGAAGTCAAGGATATCTTAACCGCTCTTGAAATGAACGATATGAAGGGATACGATATCAGTGACGATGAGTTAGCAAAGAGTCATGCAAGGTATATGGTCGGTGGTTGTCAGGCCGTACCTGATGAGCGTATCTTCCGGTTCGGTGTGTCTTCTTTTGCCTGCATCCGAAAAACGCTGAATTTTGGCCTCAGAATTTCCTGAACGACCTAATGCCCTTCGATCTTTCTTGCTTGGCTTGCATCAAGGGTGGAATATCTCTCTTTTCCACTATCGTAATCATGGCGCCGGTTCGTGAATTATGGCAAACATCATCCTTCATTACTAATCGATTACATCGAAGACCTTGGCAGAGTATTAGCTGGTATTCAAGTCCCACGGTCTGACTACTCAGCTTTTGACGAGTTTTTGGAGAAATTGAACTTCGCATATATTGAAGAGACTGAAAACGTCGTGTATCAACGCTTTCTGCGAGGTTAAATAATCTACTCTAATCAAGTATATAGGCGATTTGAATTGAGTTGACATGTAAGCGGATGTTATGAGAGCGAAACAGTAGTGAGCAACTAGTATAGCATCAACGATAGCAATGGGTAATACGATGAGATCTATTCTACAGTGTCCAAAAGTACCTAAACTCCCCTGGTTCATACCTCGATATTCTTGTTGCTTTTACCGACCTGCCAGAGCCACTGAAGAGAATCCCTTAGTGACTTGGTGCGGTTGTGGCGTCCTGTGGCGGCAACAGATTGGTCTATTGGTGGCTGTGTCGGTGATGAGCCAGGTGATAGGGGTGAAGTTGATGGGGTGCTCATGGCTTCAACAGCCTTGATAGCAAGAGCAGTCGTGAGGCCACGATTCCCGATCCGAATCCCCGACGACCCATATTTGTACATCCAGCCGATCTCCCATCCACCATCTTCGCATTGCAGTGGAAGCAACGCCCTTAGATCAATCTCGTTCCTGATTCCGACAAAGTCGGAGACAATTATTCGCATCGCGAGCGCTAGAGCATCTCCTTTTGCACCAATCCTTTCTTGCACTCTCTCTTTCAGGAGAGGTTTCAGCATGGCGTGCAACTCCTGGTCCCCTGAGTTGGCCAATAGCCGGCTGGTGAAGAAGAGGAAGCACTCGGGGGTTTCATAATACCTGGTGCCATCAAGATATGCTCGATTACGAAGGACTTCCTGAACCCATTGCAGCGTTTTCTGAAGCTCATTTCCGCGACCATAAGAGTAAAATAGGTTGAGGGCGTTCACGCAAACGATGGGATCGAAACGGGGTCTGCGATGGTCGAAATAGGTCTGATTATCATTGTCGTCAGTACAAGTTGAAAGGATCAGTCGATGAAAGACAGACCAAAATTATGCCATCTGGACCTATATACTCGAGCATCTCTTCCATGACAGAGAATGCAAGTTCTTTGTCCCGACGGAGCACGGTCAAAGCTAGAGACGTGGTATCCAGATCGAACGGAAACTGCTCAGTTGTGAGCTGTCCCTTTCCTGAACGGACAAGTTTACTAAGACAATTCCACAAGAAGGGATAAGGACAGGATACCTTGGAAAAAGTTCCAATTTCTAGGGTGCTCTACCAGGTCAACAAGAGTTCTGAACGAGTTTGAGTTGAAAACAAGTTAACAAACATGACTCGCTCTACATACCGATCATTGGTAGCTTCAAGTATTAGAAGCTGAGCGAAATTTTCTCGGAGCTCGACTGCCGCGTGGTTATCAGTTTTGTCTGTCACTGAAAAGAGACGGCCAGCGTTCTGCCTCAGAAAATCACGCCCTCTCGTAATCGGGTCGCCAATCAAATTACGTAGAGCACGCGCGACGGTTTTCGGGTCATTGAAGACGATGCCGTGTAAACCAAGGGAACGTGCAGATAAGACGTTCTCTGAACGATCATCCACAAAGATAGTCTTTTGAGGGTCAATACCCGTTGCTGATAGGACTTGTCTGTAAAAACCAAGGTTTGGCTTGCGCTCACCGGCAAGCCCTGAAGTAAAAACTCGATCGAATATTGACCAGTCTGCCGACTTCGTGCGGAGGGCCTCGTAATCTGGTAAGGATATATTCGACATCGCGAAGACTTGAAGTTGGCCATTAGACTGGGCCTTGAGCTCCCGAATTAGTGCAATAAGGTCATCGTCGGCCTGTATGGAATCCCGAGCCTGTCGAAATGCCTGCGCGATTTCATCAGGCTCGAGCATGAACTCCTCTCCGACCTTGGTATAGCAATCGGCTTCAGATAGACGTCCTCGTTCGTAGTCAAACCAGGTAGGTGAGGAAATGATTTCGTGAAGAGTCTGGGCCGATATCGCGGTCTTCGTATTGGGGGACCATTTAAATAGTACGTCTCCGAGGTCAAATATGATAGCGCTGTACTGACAAGACATCGAGAAGACTGACAGGATGATTCCTATGTCTTTGCATTTGTATTTATAGAAAGAGAAACTTGGTCGCTCTCCGATGAACAAATTAAGCCATGTGCCTGGTTGATGATAATTGCTTGCGTTGGTCAGGGATCTACCTCGTCCACGAATGACGAATTGCCTCAAGGCAAGTGGTGTGGGTCATACCGACCCGACAGGGCCACCCAGATAACCGTCGCTTTTGAACGAAACCTCATGGTCAGAATTTTGATTCCAAAAAGATCACATTGAAATGACTTCGTATCAATCAATTAATATTAAGATCCGATTTATTCTGTCTCTCAGGATTCGGGACGAGCTGGACAAATGACGATCAAACCACGGTATATTCTGATTTTCTGGACGATTCAGAGGATTCCAATTTGAAGGTTCAAAAATGATCAGCGATCGGAAATTCAGGTATCCTTGAAAATTGCCGACCCCGTACTTCGCCGGTCAGGGGGTCCAAAGAGAGCTGTACATGTGTACCGAACGGCTCCAAACGGACGACTGCGATTTTCTTATACTAATTGCTTGTGGGTCGTTGATAGAGGATGGCGTTTTGCCCCAATATAATAAATCTCTTCGCAAAGAAAGATTAATAAACCTTAACCTGTACAATTGACTTATCAGGAGATTTACAACTGTCACCATGACCAGTTTATGATCAACGGGAGCATCTCTTCGAGTAGGCGATCAGATTCTGACATCTCAAAACACATGGTAACCGTCGCGGGAGCATTTAAGTCGATAAGTGTTCTGCGTGCATAAGCGACAAAAAAAGACTTTTGCCGAGCGCAAAGTTGTTACTGCTTATTTCTCCGCCTGAATGAATTATCAATCTCCTCCATTGCGAACAGGAACTTCGATTGAAAAAAAAAATCAGGATAACATTCAGAAATCACGTTCGTTGGAGGAAGAATTCATCTGAGCGATTTTTTAACACTTAAATTTTAAGTGATTTAGGGGGAGGGGGGGCGCAGGGAAATGCCGTAGAAGCGAGATATCCAAGGGTTCCAGGGCCGTTCATGATCTGTCTTCGCAGCAAGTCATTTCTTAGAAAATCCGCAGAGGGATGTATGCAGTACGACATTCCCCTCCCCTAAGACTCTGAATCAAAGCAGATAGAAAATACAATGGGACAGGGTTTGGGACTCATGTGCTTGGCATTCCTCACCGATTGGCAACATCATCGTCATCGATGTATCGGCAACAGTGACGATTGATCACCCCATGACGGTCATTGAGAATTCTACATTGAAGGGTTTCAAATGAACTTTGTCTGTCGTAGAATATCGCGTTCGTTGTCACACGGCAAAGAAATTCCAACAGAAGGGTTGTCACTCATTGACGCCCACGTACGCCAGAATGCATTCAGGAGTTGGATCTACAATCAGAGTGAGTGTTCGGCAGATTGGTAAAGTCTTAAAGAGATTAGGCCCTAGGCCGGCCTAAAAAAATTGCATCCACAAATTATGTTGAGGCTACACTGTCAATGTGACAGGGACGTTCCCCACTTTTCTGTCAATAGCAAAGTATCGGCTCGTAAAAGGGTCGCCTCGAGCACCCAAGTTCAATATGAGTGACATTTCAGTCGCGCTAGAATCATCAGTACATACTATATGGGTTGGGGTTTGTACCACATATATTGACATGATGATCCCCAGCAATCACTCATAATATTTGGTCGAAAATATACTCCTTTCTTTTCGCCTTGTGGATTGGATATAAATTTTCGATCCGTGAATAGTCGGTGTGCTTAACATGTGAGAATTGCATGCTTGAGGGCGCCGAGAGGCAGCAGGAGATTTGATACGATAAACAATACTTTGCAACAGATCAATGGCTACCCTGGAGAACACGGTATGTGGCTGGGACAAGTATAATGACCAAACAATTCGCGTACCTCCCTCTAGAAAATAACTAGTGGTGTTTGTCTGTTTGTGGTTTTTGATTCAGGTATATATTTTCGCCGATTACATAGGCAGTGAAAGCAACAACTGCGATGCCGAAGCCAGGAAAGAGCTGACGAAACATGACACGGTTTGAAAAGACGGGGTTCTTCCGCCATGCCTCCCTTTTGGCCCACGGATCTCTAAAGAGCGGAAGATTGGACATGTCTGATGAAAGGCACGATAAGTCGATGTATGAGATGAGAGGGCTGGAAACGGACTTGCTTTATGCGAGTGAAGGAGCAGCACCGAAGTTGACGATTGACTCCGGACACATGTGCGTGATCTGATAGCTTAGGGTAGGTTAATGCGACTTGTACGGAAATTTGATCATTTACAACAACTTGTCTCATTCCTCCCTGTCTACAACTTCTGCTGGCCCATTTCCCGCTCTTTGACCTCCCCCTTCATTCGACCAGCGTGTCACATCCATTCTGCGACCATACTCATGCCTAGAGAATCCCCTTCTCTTATAAACCGCCATATATCTGGTTCGAAAACAGAGCTCAACGGACACACCAATCCCGTGACTACCAACAGGAAAGGCCTCGTGGACGGGAATATGTCCATGAGTGAAGATGATGATCTGCCACTGGTGAGCCTCCATATTTGATCAGAGTAGACACAGCTATTTAACCACCTCGATCATGCCACCTCATCATATAGTCACAGATGATACCCACTTCCGAGTCCACTGCTACTCCTTCGAAACTTAAGCGAAAGAAGCCTGTTTATGCCGAGTCGTCCAGCGACGAGGATAAACCTCTGGCTTCTTCTCCGGTAAAACGGGTTACTACTGCGCCACTAGCGCGACCTGCCCCTTCCACTCGTTCCAGTACTGGAAATGGTAAAAAAGTCGCGAAATTAGAGCCCGTCTCTTCGGACAGCGAAGCCGATGCTCCGCGCAAAACAAATGACGTAGGGAAGAAACCGTTGAAAAAGAAGCGCAAAAAGGATACGAACGATTCGAGCTTATTGGACGACCAAGTTTCTCCAGCATCCAAGAAAGTGCCCCATGGTCAGGCGAAGAAGAGGAAAATGAAATTGGAGAGCGATGATGACGATGAAAAACCCACTCAAACTAGGAAGGTTGCCTCGAAGCCTCGAGCTAAGAAAGTCAAGAAGGAAGAAGATGTATCTGGTTCTGATACTCCTAAACCTAAAAAACGTGCTGCTAGGATTGCGAAGGAGACAAATGACAGTACTTTATCTACGGGCACTAAAAAGAAGGAAAAAGAGGAGCAGGAGCAGGAAGAAGTTTTTAGATGGTGGGATGCGAATACCGAAGGCGATGACACTGTGAAATGGCAGACACTTGAACACAACGGGGTCATATTTCCGCCTCCCTACGAACCTCTACCTAAACATGTAAAAATGAAGTACAATGGTACGGACTGTCTCAATCCGCAGCTATCACTGCCTTACCAGGTTGTTTAGGGAAGGAAGTCGATCTTCCTCCAGCCGCAGAGGAAGTGGCTGGATTTTATGGGGCAATGCTGAAGACGGAACATGCTCAGGACGCTACTTTCAACAAAAACTTTTTTGAAGATTGGAAACTTGTCCTAAAAAAACACCCTCCTGTATGTCCTGTCAACACACACCGAGTGATTCCACTTAGAAACTCTCCCAGCTTGACGGTACGGACATAACTTCCTTCGAGTTGTGCGATTTCCGCCCTATGTATGAATATTTTGAATCGGAAAAAGCGAAGAAGAAGGCCATGACTTCGCAAGAGAAGAAGGAAGCAAAGAAAGTAAAAGATGAGTTCGAAGCAAAATATACCACATGTCTCCTTGATGGTCGCAAGGAGAAAGTTGGTAATTTTCGTATTGAGCCTCCTGGCCTTTTTAGAGGTCGTGGCGATCATCCAAAGAAGGGAGCACTTAAAGTTTGTTACAGTTTTGCATCCAAGTTATCCGACTAATGGATAAGATAGTTTCGACTGAGACCCGAAGACATCACAATTAATATAGGCAAAAACTCCCCAATACCTGTGCCAAATGCACCTGGCACATGGAAGGCTGTCACGCACGACAATACCGTCACTTGGCTCGCTAATTGGACAGAGAATGTTAATGGTAATCATAAATATGTCTTTCTCGCTGCCGGAAGCTCTCTCAAGGGCCAAAGTGACATGTTGAAATTCGAGAAGGCCCGAGAGCTGAAGGTAAGGTTTGTTACAGTTGGGTTGTGATTGTAGAATTTGACGCCTCAATCTAGGATCATGTCGACCGGATCCGTCAAAATTACACTCGTGACTTGAAATCCAAAGTCATGGCTGATCGTCAGCGGGCAACAGCAATGTACTTTATCGATAAACTTGCTCTTCGTGCGGGAAATGAAAAGGGCGAAGACGAGGCAGACACTGTCGGCTGTTGTTCCCTTCGTTGCGAGCATGTGACGCTGGAGTCCCCCAACTTCATCATCTTTGATTTTTTGGGAAAAGATTCGATCCGCTATTACAAACGTATCGATGTTGAACAACAAGTGTTCAAAAACATTAGGATTTTCAAAGATAATAAGAACGATGACGACAATCTCTTTGATCGTGTTAACGTAAGTCTGTTTCCCGCTTTTTGTTACTGACTTTCACTCGTCAGACAGACCAGTTCCCTTAACAAACACTTGACATCAGAGATGAAAGGGCTTACTGCAAAAGTTTTTCGTACATTTAATGCTTCGAGCACATTTCAGCGCCTTCTGGACGAAGATGACCTTTCCACTGCAACCCAACAGGAGAAACTGAATGCATATAATCGAGCTAATCGAATGGTTGCAATCTTATGTAACCATCAAAGGAGTGCACCAAAGACTCATGATCAGTCTATGGAGAAGATGCGGCACAAGGTAAATCGCCGATGTCGTCTTCTGTAATCAGTGTTCACGACCTTTACAGCTTCGTAGTCTCAAGTACGAAAAGATGAAGCTTCGACACGCGTTGTTCAGCCTGGACCCCAAGTACAAGAAGAACAAGAAGTATGCCGATGACGAATCAGATATCGACGACGACTGGATCGTTGCCTATGAAGAGGAAGTTAAGACGAAAGAGATTGAAAAAGCAGAGAAAAAATTCGCGAAGGACAATGAAAAACTTGCCGAAGATGGAAAGGCAATTCTTTCCGACGATGTCCTACAAGAGAGAGTGCTTGCTATTGAAGATGAGTTCAAGAGACTTGCCAAAGAGCGAGGAACCAAGAAAGCCACTCTCAAGAGGGACAAGCCCGCCGAAAAGATCGAGGAAGCTATCAACAAACTGACGGAGAAAATTAAAGGTTTTGCTCTCCAGATTGAAGATCGAGATGCTGGCAAGGAAGTTGCATTGGGAACTAGGTTGGTGAGGGCATACTCTTTACTTTCTCGTTTCTCACAACCCTTGCAGTAAAATCAACTATTTAGATCCTCGGTAAGCTCTTTTAGTTGGCAGTGAATACCTTCTCATTATAAGCTAGAATCACTGTGGCGTGGTGCAAGACTCACGACGTCCCATTAGAAAAAATATTCAACAAGTCCCTTCTCACGAAATGTACGTCCGTGTTGTTTAGCGCCCAGACAGTTTCTCATTTCATCGTAGTCCCGTGGGCGATGGAAGTCGAGGACGATTGGAAGTTTTAAACGGCGCATCTCGTATGCATTAGGACTTTGAATAATTTCCATTCCTAATTATTATCCCTCACAAGACTGTATCCACTACATTTAGATGAATGAAATTATGTGCTTTTTTAACTTTTCTTATTTAGTATGCTCGTGTGTTATAAACACGTAACTTCTAAAAGTAAAGTGGAAATCTTGTGATCATTGACAACCATGAGCCGAGTGCCTGGACGCTCCATTGTCGCATCTAAAACTACATTCGATGCCTTGACCGTCGACTCTGGGGAGGAATCGGAAGAAGACGCTGTCGTGGTGTCCTCATCAGAAATGTATGGCATACCGTCTCGTGTCAAGGTCTAATGTCTAAAAGTCTTCAGAAGTTTCATCCAGCAGGAACTCAAACCTTCCAAATCTGCCATAAAAAGGGCTCAGAAGCTCGCTCGTACCGAGAAACGATTACAACAGAAGGCGTTGGCGAAGACACAACGCGGACACACTCCCGAGGTCACGAGCAAACCTCCCAGCTCTCCACCTCCTGCAACTTCTTCGAATCTCTCAGAGGATTGCGTCGAAGTTGCTGAGTTTAGCTCAAAAGTGTCACCAGTTGCAACTCCACCCCTGGCTGATTTGCTGGTGAATGGCACATCTGTCGAACCTGTGCTCCCACCAGCACCAGCTGATCTCATTCTTCCGTCTTCCGCGTCTGAAGATCAACCACAACCTGGGCTGGTTTCATTGGCACCTTCGCCTACCATAGACAATAAAATCTTTGTGCCGGAGCCCTTGGACAAACATGGTAAAGGGCAAGCAGAGTCGCTTGTCGAGGTTTCGTCTCGCCCAACTCAAGTGGGGCCATCTCAGGACACTGAAAAGGCAAAAAAGCGACAGAGTTTCATTACTCGCACGCTATGGACTTTTATCATGATCGGTGGTTTCATTGGTGCATATCTTTGACCCTCTAGCTGGTGTTGTCACTCACGCGACTGTAGGTCTGCTACTTCTCGGCCACGCGTACATGATTCTACTCGTTATGCTTTGCCAGACGCTCGTATACAGGGAAGTCACGGCGCTCTTTTCCCTCAAGTCAACCAAACCGGAGTCTTACGACGCGGAAGCTATGGGTGGGAAAGATCCATGGAGCAAAACACTTAACTGGTATTTCTTCGCTGTCACCAACTACTTCCTCTATGGGGAGAGTATTATTTACTACTTCAAGGTCTGTTGTTCAAGCGTTTTTTCCTTTGACTTCTTGAGATAAGCTGATTGATGTCATCTCTGTAGCATGTTGTCTTTGCTGATGCACAGCTCCTCCCTTTCGCAACAAATCACCGTATGATTAGCTTCGTGCTGTATACGATTGGTTTCATGGGCTTTGTAATGTCGCTCAAGAAAGGTTACTTGAAGCAACAATTCGGGCTCTTCTGTTGGGTACACATGAGTTTGTTGTTGATCGTCGTATCAAGGTTAGCCAATCAAGTTCACATGTTACAGCAACATCTAATTCTGAGACAGCCACTTCATCGTTAACAATATACTCGAGGGTATGATCTGGTTCTGGGTTCCGGCATCCCTTGTAATTTGCAATGACGTCTTTGCCTATATCTGGGGCATTACCCTTGGGCGCACTCCGTTAATCAAACTTTCTCCGAAAAAGACCGTTGAAGGGTTTGTTGGTGCAGTTTGGAGCACGCTGATATTTGGTGTCGTTTGGGGCACTTACTTCATGCGATTCGACTACATGATTTGTCCTGTTCATGATCTCGGTATAAGTGCATGGAGTCATACCCATTGTACGCCAAATCCTGTCTTTGTTTGGAAAGAGTGGGAGATCTGGAAACCCGTAGCGGTATTTTTATCGACCCTGGTATGTGCATATGTAAATTACTCCGGATTGATATCATGTCTCCCGCAATCTTACAGTCTGGTCGCTCCATCAATACTATTCCGTATGCGTCTTACCAGTTCCACCTTCTCCTTCTCGCGTTTTTTGCCTCCCTTGTTGCACCCTTTGGAGGATTCTTTGCATCCGGTTTTAAACGTGCCTTTAACATCAAGGACTTTGGTCACAGCATTCCTGGACATGGGGGTATGACCGATCGCATGGACTGCCAGTATGTCGTGTCGAGATCATCTATCACAACGCATGAACTGATGAATTTGATAGATT
>JAGGAU010008265.1:129222-152849 GCA_017657275.1 Termitomyces sp. T108
CATATCATCGTACATTGGACATACTACTATCGATATATCTGAATTTATACTAATACTGAATATTGATAAGAGAATGCGTCCTATCCATTTGACCGAATTGATTCATTAGACCACGGTCCATTTGGCAAGCCCACCGAACGTCATTGCCGTAAAACCGACAGATTTGCTAAAGTTATCGGTTCCAATGCCTTTGGCATCTTGACCGTTCACAGTAGTGACGTAAAATAAGGATACTTCTCCAGACCCCCTTGGGACATATATGTCTGCACCCCAGCCACCTTCCGCATTGACCTTCAATGGTACTCGTTCATTGCCCACGGAAATCATATAGACATAATTGTCCGACTCGCTGGTCGACATGTGTTCGCAGCGTTTAAAAGCATAAAATACAATGCGAGTCCCCCCTTGAATAGACTTGGTTGACGGTTGCAGAGCTGTAGACCATAAATCGAGTTCGTAGAAATCATTGAAGATTGTGGGACCATCAGGCTCCAAGATATAGTCCTCCCATGTGATAGCGCCGCCATCATTCTCTGACATGAGCTGATAGGAAGGGTCTTCAGGGAAATGTGTACGACCAAACTCTCGGGGCGGCGACGTGAACCACCTTGGAGAAAAATGTTGCTGATATACGGATCCATCTAGAGCGCCTGCGCCCCAACACGAATCGATAAGGTGCCACTCTCCATCCAGAAAGGCACAGTTCCATGCGTGGTTGCTTGAATATGGAGGTACAGGTTGGCCTGGTTGGATAGCCAACCATCCAACCCCCTTACCATGTCCTGTAATTTTGTGGACCTGGATACCCACTCTTTCAGCGAGCGATTGGAAAAGACCCGCATAGCCATCGCATACAGCTAGACCAGATGACAAAGTTGATTCAGCAGTAGCTGGTTGGACATTTCCTGCGAAGAAAGCTTCAGCATCATATGTGATATTATGATGCAACCATGTGAAGATGGCGCGTGCTTTCTCGAGCTCGTATGGAAAAGGTTCGGTCAGGCTGTATGCAAGATCATCAAGGGAAGTTACAGTGTGTCGGGGAAACAGTGCCGCATGGACATCGACATGTGCAAAGTCTCGGCATTCAAGACAGGAGCCAGATTTGCTGTAAGATTCGTCACCTGGTGTCATTGCGTTGAGCTCGGAAGGCGGCTGGGGATCCGATCGAGGGGGGAGCACAGGCGGCAGACGGCGCTGGGATAACTTAGCCTCTGGTGCCCTGAGGAGAGTATGGACATCGGAAACTGGAAACCTTTTCGGAGGAGGAGGAGGAGGGCGCCTTGCAAGTGCTCGGGCTAGCTCCTCGGTGCTGAGACGGATCCATACTGGTGAAGAACGCGGATTCCGAAGCTCTACTGCTTCTCCGACTTTGGACACATTCTGCGCAGCAGACTCTTGTGCTGCTGTCGTCTCCTGGCGACGGGCGGGTATTGGAGGGGGCTTGGCACGCACGGGGGGCGTCTTTGCGGATCCTCCCACTTGTCCTAGTTTTAGACTGGCAATTCGGGCTGCAATGCTTCGGGGTATAGCCTCATCCTCCGATTCAGTAGGTGATCGAGGAGGTGGAGCATGCTGCCTCGGTGGCAGTGGCGGTCTGACAGCAGACATAAAAACTAAAAATGAAGCACCAGCCTGGGCACATCACGATAATCAAGTATGACAAGCCCACGTCCGGCTCAAAACTTATTTTAAAGCATGGGCAAGACATGTTTTCAAAATCATATTCGCATGTGCAATACAACATGAATTATGAGTTGAGGAGAGCATATACAATCATTAAGTAGCCTATGACCTATGATCTGGGCTTCTCCTGCACGAGGTGTAAGTGATTATCTTAGGCAAGACGTGTGGATTCGCAAACCTTCTTCTCTTTCCACAAAGCGAGCAGACCAACGCCGGAGACTTTGACAATTTTGAAACGCACACCAGGAATATCACCCTTTGCCTTTCCGCTACGACCGAAACCAGAGATAAGGACTTCGTCGTTCTCGTCGACAAAGTTAAGGCAACCATCATTCTAAGTTTGGTCAGGGAAAAGATCAGTTCAGAACACCAGAACAACTCACGGGCACAAAAGCAGTGACTTTCTTGCCGTTCTTGATGAGTTGCACACGCACACATTTGCGGATAGCAGAGTTGGGCTGCTTCGCTTCAACACCAACTTTCTCAAGCACTATTCCTTTGGCATGCGAAGAACCTCCGGTCGGGGAGGTCTTGTAAATGTTTCCAAGGGCACGTTTTTTATACGCCTTGTCAGCCTAGACGAGGTAATGAGGCTTAGCAGAACGTGGGAGGGAGAGAGAACGAACCCATCGATTTTCACGGCGGTCATTGCGAAGCTTGCGGGCGGCTTGAAGGCCACGGGGTTTGTTGGCTGCATAAGGATAAGCATAGACCCGGCGGAGAACGGGAAAGACGACGTACAGCCCATTCTTGAGGTCGAGGTCGATGGCGATGGGACCTCCTCGGTTCTCCCTCTGGCATTTCCCGGCCCTTGAACCTTATTTTTGAAAACTGTAACAGTTGCATCACTCACGTGCTGATGCCAAGCCGCGTGACCGTTCGCGTCGCGTGGGTCCAAGCTTCGCGTGTCATTTACCTTCCTTGCTTGGCAACTGATACCCAGCTGAGAAACATTTAATACTTGTCCTCCCAGATGCTCCTTGGAATTCCCACTCTTGATGTCTTCCACCCAATACTACCACCACGGCCGCTTTCGTGTCAAGGGCGGTGTCATTCCTGACGCGGTCACCGCCTTTCGCACCTACGGCAATCCTGATAACCCTTGTATAGTTTTTCCCACTTGCTATGGTGCAAAATTAGACAGTTTGTCACTACTGAGGTCTCGAACCTGTCAATGAGACTGATTGATGACCATGGTCAGGTCAGATGTATATGATCGGAAGCGACAAGGCAACTCTAGACCACTGTCCATCATTGAGAAGTCTGCTTATTCCACAGAATAGGTACTGAATCCCGAAAAGTACTTTGTCGTTACTTTTGCTCTTTTTTCTAATGGCGAGGTAAGTAGTCGATGATGTGAATTTCTCCTATTCACCCTTGACGGTAATTTTTGAGTCCTCGTCTCCTTCGAACACGGTAACACTCGACTCCCTCATCTTATCGTGCTTCTGCTGACCAGAACTTTTCTAGCCCGCGCCATATAATGGTCCATATTTTCCGGCTGTCTCTTATGAGGACAACATGTGAGTCGCGTAAAGTACATATTCACGGCGTGGATCTTGACACTGTCAAGCCGCGCCCAGTATGATGTTCTTACAAAGCGCTTGAGCGTCCGGGAGGTCTTCCTCGTTGTCGGGTTCTCTATGGGCGGTCAACAGGTGCTTAATGTTCAAACTAGAGTGTTCAATCCTGAAACCTTTGAGTAGGCTTATTACTGGCCGGTGGTTTTCCCAGACTTCGTCAAAAAGTACACTTAGAATCATGCAGTGTTCAGTCGAGACTGATTGATCTTGCAGATATGTTTCCATTTGTGGATCCGCTCGAACGAGTCCACACAACCAATGGTGCGTCCTCGAACTGTGAATATGAAGTCACAGGCTGGAAAGGACTATAAAGCTTCCTCGAAGGCTTGAAAGCCACTCTCAGCGCTTCAAAAGATTTTGAAGACGGCCATTACAAGACCACACCCGAACATGGCCTGAGGGCATATGGTCGCGTCTACGCTGGATGGGCATACGGTCAAACTGTAAATCTCCACGATTTTGACCGTTTGTGTGCTTTGTTCTGAATCAAGATGCCAGTGGTATCGTAATCATGGCTACTTGCACATGGGGCGGCAAGTCAACGTTTCTTCACATACTTAATGTTCAGGAGTTGATCTTGGCGAAGGTACCCCGATTTAAACTCTTTCATTCGCGAGGAATGGGAGGAAGGTTTCGTCACGAATTGGGATGCCAATGACCTCCTCACCCTCTTGGAAACGTGGAAAACAGGCGATGTATCTTTGGTCCGGGATCATGGAGATCTTCAGAAAACCTTGGCGTCAATCAAAGCTCGTGGATTAATAATGCCCTGCAAGACTGATCTTTATTTCCCTGTGAATTGTTTTGACGCACTATCCCTGAGACTTTTCTGACAGAATTTCAGCCCGAGGATAGCGAATCTGAGATATCGAAGTGCCAAGGAAGTGCGCGTCTGGTAGTTATTGACTCCTCCTGGGGACATATGGGTAAGCATTAACTAGGAATTGCTCAATATTTTGATCCAATTGTTTTTAGCCGGAGGAGATTCGAACACTGAGGACACTGCATTTATAAGGCGAACAATGGCCCAATTTATGGAAGAGGAATGAATGGTGAATATGGAGTTCAAGTAGCCCTTGTATTATGTAACTATCCAAATTTTGCAAACTTTTCCACATGTTGTCACTGTCGGTCCGGTACTCGACGCGAAATGTGTGTTCTGTCCTCCCTGTGATAAAAAGCCAATACAGAAGTTATGCCACCTCTCGTCTCCTCGATGACCTGACTCAACGCGGGTTTATTCACCACGTTACTCGGTGCGCTCTACTCAACTATCCACGATCCCTTCCTTGACGGCCGAGGTCAAGACCAGAGGTGCTCAGTGCTGCGCTAGAGTCAAAACGACAGGTCGCATACGTGGGCATTGACCCAACAGCTGGATCTCTGCACATTGGGCATTTGATCCCACTCATGTGCTTGTTGCATTTCCAGTTGCGAGGACATGGTGCGATACCCCTCGTAAGTTCATACGCGTCATTCACGCGCTTTATCGTAATTGTTACATTGGTTTCAGTTAGGCGGTGCTACTGGGCGTGTAGGCGACCCCTCTGGACGTCTGACTGAGCGACAACTGTCAGACATCAAACAAGTCAGCGATAATGTCGACAGCCTGACCAAAGGGATTCAGGCTTTCTTCAGGCGTGCCGCCGCCTATGCTCAGGCGCGTGGGTTGAATGTTGATGAGTCAATCATGGAGCCGGTCGTCACGAGTAATCTTCAGTGGCATGAGAATATCAATTTGCTGGACTTTCTGCGGACAGTGGGAGTACATGCTCGTGTGAATACCATGCTTAATCGAGAAAGGTAAGTTGCCTAGTCAATAAAACTTATCTCTCACTTGTGTGCTGAAGTAGATTTTGTGTTCAGTGTGAAGGCTCGGTTGATCTCTCAGCGTGGACTCTCCTTTACCGAGTTCACTTACCAATTGCTCCAGGCCTACGATTTCTATTACCTACATAAGAACCATGAATGCACTATCCAAATTGGTGGTTCCGATCAATGGGGGAATATCCTCGCAGGAATCGAACTCATCAGCCGTCTGGATGATCCCGCTTCTGAGGACATGGAGGGCAAGGCTTTTGGGCTCACGACACCGTTGTTAACGACTGCATCTGGGGAGAAATTCGGAAAAAGTGCAGGAAATGCTGTTTGGTTAGACGCTAATTTGACTAGCGTCTTTGATTTCTACCAGGCATGTACCCCCTACTTCTTGTGCTATATGGTGCCTAATGTCTTCCCCAGTATTTCGTCAGAGTGGATGACGCTGATGTTGGGAAATATCTGAAATTATTTACGCTTCTGGCACATGACGAGATTGCTTCGATATTGGAGGCCCATACAGTGAGTATTTATCTGCCGCAGCATTTGAATTTCTTCTTGACTGGTGGGTAGGTACAACCCGAAAAACGTATAGCACAAAAGCGTTTAGCTTCTGAAGTAACTCATCTTGTTCATGCAGGTGCTCCTTAATTACTTCTTGCTTCGATCCATCTTTGATACTCTCCAGATACCGGGGTTTCTCGAGCGGTTACGCTCACCAGACTCCTTTTTGAGTCCGATTATAATGGGCTTACCACTCAGCAGATCACATCCGCATTAGAAGGTGACCCACGATTGGTGATGGTGGATGAAAACGAGCTGCTCGACTCTCCTATCATGAAACTTGCCGCAAAATACCGCCTTGTTGCTTCAACATGTGAGCATCTTTTTCAAGTCTGACAAATTGACTAGATCTAATGGTTTTAATAGCCGCGTCGCGGAATCTCGTGCAAGCCCGTGGACTCTATGTCAACAATCAAACAGTACCAGAATCACAATATAAAGTTACCAGGTCACAGCTCATTGATGAACGAGTGGCCATACTGCGTGCTGGAAAGGATAAATTGCTTATTCTAGTATCAAAAGAGAAAGTATAAATATCCTTGTCTTGTTGATTCAGAATTTCAATACCATACATTCTGCTTAATTTTTTAGTGATACATACTATATTCATGTTAGAGCGGCAATTTTGGATGATACTGAAGATACTGATCTGGGAGGTTACGAAATCGGTTTTTTTGCATTGGAGATCGACGCCACTTAACTGGTAAACAGACACATATATACAGAAGTAGAATGTAGATTCAGGACCTCAAAATCATCTTGAAATATGACATGGCCCCGCTGGATAAGTACTCTCTTGAAAATCGGAAACCACACTATGGCTTTTGTACATGCGAGGAATTACACTAGTATTGTTTTAAGATAATACTCAGTCGGTGTGCAAACGACTGTATTCAGCCTATGTACCCGTTTTAAGATAATACTATGTATTTAGTTAGATGGTATCGAGCCGTCCAGGATAATGCAGACATACCTCAGTCGGTGTGCAAACGACTGAGGTATTCTCCCTTCCGCTTCCGATCCGTATCCGTATAACTGTATAGTTTTTTTTGTCTCCTAAATTTCCCTCCGCTGCACGCTGCGCTTGCATCACGTGCAGTCCCCGCATACCGCGATCCTCTCCAATAAGTATAGACTTCCCAGATCCATGACGTGGGGGTAAAGAGAGCTAATTGTCGGCCAGATTCAAATCGATGAGTCTTTGAGATTAATAATCGCATTCAACAAGGTACCTTATGCACATTTCTGAACATTTTGAGCAGCTAGTCAGGCCAACTTCTCACAACATGCATGATTTACACGAATGTCGGATATATAAATACTCAGACAGACAGACACTCTAGCTATTTTCCTCAATCAACCCGGATTGCTTTGTAGAGCCTATAGACCGCCCAGTATGATGCGAGAAAACCAATCGTCCCTGTAGAAATTTACAGAACACACATCAGTTCTCATATTCTCACAGTTAGAGAGAAATTTTGGTCTTCCTTACCCGTGGCAAGAAAGTCGACCATTGTAAGGAGAACAAGGTATCCGAAGTATATGGCAACCCCCGAGAACGAATCGAGGGAAAGACGAGTCGCCCAGTAGAAAAGCCCATAAGCGAAGACCCAGAACGCACTTCCACCACCTATCATGAAAGCACGCCAATGCCACCTTGAGAATCTGGCGTGAGGGTTGATCGAGGTAACAAATTGTACAAGGACATACCTGTACTCCTCTGCGCATAGGATGAAATAAGTGAACAAGATGGAAACTGTCGCTGTTGTCAATGCTACAACTCCTGCAGTAAGGGCCAAAAATCCGAATGCGTAGTATGCCCGGGACGCAAAAAGGCTTGTAAGCACGTAGTAGAGTTCAATGAAAGTCGCTCCTATCAAACACGGTTAGAACCGAGTCATTTGAATCAAAACCATGAATTAACCGAAGGGAAGGATGCCACCCATTATAGCTGCAGGCTGACATCTCGTTTTCAGTACCTCGATGAAGCGAATGGTAAAATAAATGTACCCAAGGTCGGAGGTATTTGGGTCCTGGGGGTATTTGACGAGGGATTGCGTTAATACGTGTGGGATGCTCAACGGGCTACGGTAGTTATAAGTACTTGATCTGTCAAGATGGAAGAAAGCTTACACCCTTTCTGGAGCCAAAATAGGAACCAATTACCGATAACGGAGAGGAGATGCCAAACCATAACACAACAATCAAGAGCATGGTTCCTTGAAAATGTCACTAATGTTGATTTAATCGGAGCGCGGTCACCCACCAAACGGCACAGCACCAGAAGAGCCAGCAATAAGCAGACAGAGATTGAGGATAAAGAAAATGATGAACACGACCCTGAGCATTGTGAAACTTAGCTTTACGAGGTGCCCTGAAGAACAGATACCTTACGTTGGCAAAATTGTAGCAGTAAGGAATGAGTTCTTTCGACGGTTGACCCCGCCCAGAGAAGCATATACACGGCTAGAGAAGTATCCTCCGATGCTATGACTATGTGAGAAGAACCTTTGGTGAAAACCAATAGAGTACACACCCTCCAAATAATGACCAGCATACCATCATGACAGTTGCAAGTGAACCTCGATTAGACGGGGAAAGAAAACCCAAGAGGGCGAAGACTACAGACCAAACTAATGAGGAAATAGATCAGGAAAAGATACATATGACCAACCAAGCGTGACGGCTACCATAGCGCACAATTGGGCGCCATTTCCAACCATGATAGATAGAAGCATGGCATTTCGGGGTGGGCGGAAGACTTCACCGTGTACAAGTTTCCATCCCCAATCTTCTTGCACGTCTTCCTGAGATATTACCTTGGTGGAGGTTGGTAATATATGGTAAGAGAGACTCACGCTAAGATCGATGGCGTTATATCTTGATATCTATAAGGATTAATCAGACGACTAGTGGTAGTAAAAATGTGCGTATGAGCTCACATCGCGGGATACGGTCCGAAACAGAACCATGGAAACCATGACACAAAGAAACACGACGATTACCATTGAATTAATGAGGCTGAACCAATGAATACGAGGGTCCATGATATGGAGGTAATTGTCCCATCGGGTGGCCTTGATCATTTGGTGAGTGGGTAGATAACAGTAAACAAGAACAAGGCGTATACCCAGGATGTGTCCGATTCCTGGAGTGTGATTTAATAAGTTACTCAAAAAACGCGCATGTAATTACGAAAAAAACACTTACATTCCAAGTAACACGGTACGTATAGCGGATAGTCTGATTTTGAGTCTCACTCAGGATCAGTGGCATGGATGGACCGCCATTGCAAGGCGCAGGCTCCTGTTGCGAGCCACCAAGACTAGGATTGCCCATCAGCAAGCACAGTATATCACATATTTTTCCAACTAACCTTGATGGCCACACTAGAACGCCGACAATACGGAAGGTATCTGGAGTAGGTTTGTGATATCTGTAAAGTCATTCCGTACATAAGTAATACCGCAAGAACAAGAGCGCCGTACTTGAACATAATATCGTAGTGGTTGTAAAAACTGGGCTGGTGTTGAGATTCAGCATCATAATGGCCTACATTGAAACCTTGGTCGAAGAAGACGTCTCCAGTCCTGGTATCCGTTTTCATTGTAGCCGCAGGAAGACCGTCAACAAGCCAATTGAACTCGTAATCTTCCTTAATGCGATCATTTATGAATTTGGCTGTTTCACCAGTGACGTCTTCTACTGTGCACAGGGTTTGACACGTTTTATTGTCGCCTAACATTTTGATCTGCAAAATAAGTTGTAGAGGAATAACCGCCAAAGGATAGTTTACGCACATCATATGGCGAGCTGAATATCCTGTCGCCGAAGAGAATAGACCCAAGTGACTCGGGTTGTTTGACTGCACCCCCTTCGGGTTGACAAAATTGAAATTTGGGATTGTAATAGTCGTCTGAAAGTATAATTAGCTTTGACCATTAGGTTTCAGGTCAAGTAATTCAAACAGTTAATCATTGATTTCTTGGGGGAAAAGGTGAGTTTATAAACTCATCAGGTGCAGAAAGACTCGCCAGTTTATCGTTGTCTCCATACAAGAGCTTGGGAGTCAGAGCATTGACAAACACGGCGACTTTTTCGTTGAATTTGTAGTCATGAGGGGCAGCACCAGGGAGATAGAAGGCATTGGCGGATAACGTAGCCCAAAATGTCGAGGCGACCAGGAGTAGGACGCGCATGGCAGCGTGGAGAAAGTACTATAAGCGTGTTTATTGCCAAACACATGGTCCTCGATCAAAGTTCGATCGCGTAGATCTCCAACCAATTTTTGGAAGGAACGCTGGCAGCACAACTTTTCTTTCGGGCTCGTGCGATGGAGTTCGAGGTCATTGCTCGATGCCACACAACGAAAGCCAGGCTCTCCAGAATGAAGCTTGCTCGTACGTTGCACGACTATATTTCTGCAATGTCATCCAAGCTGTATCACACTGCAGATGCCACAACCATGTTGCCGACATTCATGCCTGTGGCTACTCAAGCAGCCATCAAAGGACTCACAGCAGAACAAGTGGAATCGCTCGGCGTTAGTCTCATCCTCAACAACACATATCACCTGAATCTGCGTCCCGGTCTGGAAGTTTTGAGGGCAGCCGGAGGCGCACATAAATTCCAAGGCTGGCAACAGAATCTCCTTACGGTGGGATTGTTCGTCAAGACACGCTATTATATTGATGTAAAAATTAGGATAGCGGTGGCTTTCAACTCGTGTCTCTCAGCAAATTCACAAATATCACAGAGGAAGGCGCGTTGTTCGCGAGCCCTTTCACTGGTGAACCCACCATGTTGACAGTGTGTCCAATATACTTTCAATCACTCCATGATTAATGGACCTGGTAGCCTGAAGAAAGTATTTCTATCCAACATACCATCGGTGCCGATATAATCATGCAGCTCGACGACGTAGGCGAGTAGACCTTTCGGGCCTTGAGAAGCCATTCATGACGAAATTTTTCCCCTAGTTTCCAGTCTGACGACTGGTCCACGTGTTCGCGAAGCCATGGAACGATCTGTACGATGGCTCGACCGTTGTATTGTTCATCATGAACGTTCCGGCAAGAAAGATACGCAGAATCTCTTCGCAATAGTTCAAGGTGGACTCGATCTCGAACTCAGAGATCAATGTTTAGATGAGATGATCAAACGGAAGGAAGGTGTGGCTGGCTTTGCCATTGGCGGTCTCAGTGGAGGTGAAGAGAAAGGTATACAACATCAGGCTTTGAATACCCATTAAATTCTCAAGGAGGTTCTTATGACAGATGTGTTTTGGCGAATGTACTTATCTTACTCAGTGGTATTGCGAGTGACGCTAACGGCCGATCAGTATCAAACGCTGCACAGATAAGCTTCCCGAAGACCGTATGTTCTCTTGATCGCCGGTCGACAGCCTCTAAACCGCGTCCAGGGCCTCGTTATTCTATGGGAATTGGTTTTGCAGAAGGTAGCACTCAATCATTTACTTTCAACGCCGTGAAGTTTTGATAGGCTTCTAGATCTTCTTGTCTGTGTCGCGTTAGGAGTTGACATGGTGTGACGCATTTTTTCATTCGATGGTGCCTCTAATTCTCGTTGAAAGGCCGACTGCGTATTTCCGACACGGACGGCTAGATTTGGAGTCGCGTTGACACATCGCGGACCTCTCAACCTTAGTGAGTTATGTGCGGGCGAGTCATCTCTGATTCTTACTTCCCCATTCTAATCAAGGACTCAGTAAACATGCGAAGGATTTAAAGCCTATCGACGATACTTGTCCTTGTCCAACGTGCTCTGACCGAACACCCCGTGCAATCTTACACCACACTGTTACTCATGAAACGGCTGCCGCCCATGGCAAGTCCCTTGAATTGGAAATCTTGGTCTCGACTCATCGCTTGATAGCTATTACGTTGCATAACATAACTTTTCAGGCACAAGTCATGGGACGCGCAAGGTCAGCGATTTTAAACGGAACATTCCCTGACTACTTGCGATCCTTCTTCGCGGAACACTTTGGCGATACCGGCTATCCGGAATGGTGTGTGAATGCACTCCGGAGCGTGGGTGTCGATTTGCTTGAAAACAGCCAAACGAAGGTCATACCAGGCCAGGGGGCCAAATGGGAGTATGCAGATTCATGAATCCTGTAGACGCTATGTGCATACAATCTATTATCGTCGACCTTTCTTACTATTAGTACGCCGGCTGGGACGGGCATTCTTTGCTCTTTTCTTCTCCATGACTTTCCTACCCTTTCTAATCTGTTCATTTGTCTTCAGCTCGGATTTAACCCTGCTGACGGGCTTGCCCCCATATCGCCCTCCGGGCCTGGTCAACTTTCCAGTAGACTGCGCCTCATCTTCACCTAGTTTCTTTTTGACTTGGCGCACCTTCCTTTCATAACTCATGTGGAGCTTGTCGAGAGGTTTCGCTGGCACTACCGCATTGTGTCTGAACCTGTGTCCCCCGGATTTTCCTGGCTGGCGTCCATTCTTTTCATTTTCAGCCTCCCCAACCTTTGGTAGCGATGTCTTTGTCTTGGCCTTCCATTCGTCAAAGCGACCACTTCGATATGTAGCTGGCAGTTTCGCTCCGCTCTCCGTTCTGATGAGTTTAACATTGTCCGCACCGACGCTGTTGCCCTGAACGAATTTCTTCTTCTTCTTGTCCCAATTCAACTGGCTTTGACGCTTTTGACGACCGGCAACAACATCATCTCCAGTGAGATCAAAAGTCGCACTCTGAGCCTGTTGAGCAAAGGTAGCACCATCATTGAGGGAGTACCTGGAATGATCTTTGATTAGGTTTATGACGATTGTGGTAAGCTAATCTACCGTACCCTTTCTCGGTTGCTGCTCCTTTTTGGTAATGCGACATGTAAAATTCCGAGTCTCGGTAACCTTGAGTTTTGGACGATGTATCGAAAACAGCCTGGGAGGAGGGTGAGAAAAGTTACCATACGCACTGAAGGTACTTATACCTCAATATCAACTTCATTTGCCATTTGAGTCACGTTTCCAGAGGAGGCAACCTCCTCTGGCTCGTCCTGTGCTGTAGAAAAGGTTGATACCAGAGCGCGCTGAGCCGATCTCTTCATCGCTTTCCTGCGTTCCTTCATCAGAGCCGCATTTGTCGAATTTCCCTTTGTCCCGATCTCAAACACAGTTTCAGAGGGGGTGAATGAGTTGACAGCACGCATCAAGGCCTTCCTTGCCTCCTCCTCCTCCCTTCTCTTTTGTTCCTGCCTGCCTCTCAACAAGACGGGATGCATACTGGAGTCAGAGCCCGCGAGCAACCACTGTGGGTCCTTAATCATTTCCTTTGCTCGTTTATAGCTCGGAGGGCTGGCTTTGGCTTTGCTTTTCTCGTACAACGTATGACCTCTCTTCATAACGCCTCGCAAAGAAGGCAGGGCGTGGTTAGCATCCTCCAGTGTCCGCATGTACTCGAGATCTTCGTCAATCTTGCTACGTTCAAAAGTCCCCAGAACAAGGGAATCGATATACGGTCCGTCGCTATCTTCTGTAACATCGTTTTTTATTGGCCGACCCAAGAATAGTTGGAGATCCAAGAGATAAGGTAGCTCTGTATTAGTGACGAAGGACCATGCCCATCCCTGTCGACCTGCTCTAGCTGTCCGTCCGACTCGATGAACAAAAACCCTGGCACCTTGGGGAAAATCATAGTTAACCACGTTCTCAAGAACGGGAATGTCGATGCCACGGGCGGCAACGTCCGTCACGACAAGAATACTCGTAATTCCACGTCGGAATTGTTCCATTTGAAAGGTTCGAGCTGACTGGTCCAGAGAGCCATAAATATGCGACACCGCATATCCCACAGAAGTCAAGAGAGTAGATATGAATTCTACGTGATGCTTTGTCGCTACGAAAATGAGGGTCTGGTGGGGAGCTGTGAATTGCTCTGAATGTTTAGATTTGCCTTTTCGTTTTTCAGAGCTTTCCTCTACTATTTCACAATTAGCGCTCCTGAAAGGCACTTTGATCACATCGCGGAGAAGCGAAAGGAGGCAAACCTCCTTCTCTGCTTGCTTGACAGAGAAGAATGCCATCCTGAGGTCAGTACTGATCTTGCTTTCAGCGTCTAATCGCACCAGTTTGGGTTCCACCAAACCAGCTTTGGCGAAGTCAACTAGAGATTTTGGCAGGGTCGCGGAGAAAAGTAGTGTTTGTCTGGTTGAAGGGAGTCGATGTATGATCTCTGTAAGAGCAGTTTCAAAACCCATTTCAAAAAGGCGGTCAGCCTCATCGAATACGAGATATTGGATAGATTTAAGGTCCAAATTCATTTCCACGATCAAGTGAAGTAAACGGCCAGGTGTTGCTATAATTCTGCAAATAGCTGTCTGAATAGATACGTTATCAAGCAAATGAACTTACACGTCAGGATTATTCGTTATCACTTCGAACTGTTCGTCAAGACTTTCGCCTCCTACTATAAGACCCCATCTTAAGCTTTGCCCATTGTTTGAGCTTTCGCTATTTTTGTCACCCGCATGTTCCCCGGCGTCGGAACGCCAGCCTCTTGTCAGTTCTTTACCAACTTTGAGTACTTGAAGCGCCAGTTCTCGAGTGGGTATCAGAATAAGAGCACGGGCACCAAAAGTTGAAGTATGTCGACCTCCTAACCTTTGAACGAGAGGTATCATGTATGCAAGAGATTTTCCTGATCCAGTGCGCGCCATACCGACAAGATCTCGGGGAGGGTTCGTAAGAAGAGCAGGAATGGCGAGACGTTGTATCGGCGTTGGAACTCGATATCCCTGGAGTGTTAAAGAGCGTAGAAGTGAGGGATGAAGTCCTGTGAAGTATGCTTTCATGTCGTTTGACCAAAAGGCTGTACACAAACCAACCCATGCTTTGAAAACTGCCACCACCAACTTCACCTCTGGCAACCTTCCCTTTGCCCTTAGCTTGCTTCACTACCTCGGTTCCCCCTTTAATATGTCTTTTCGTGGTAGCATTTTGCAGGAAGTCGTTAAAATCATCGTCATCTGAATCCTCATTGACAATTTTTGCTTTCTTTCCAGAAAGAGCGTTGGATATGTCTATCTCGTCATCGGACGATTCCGGTGCGAATGAAGGGGATACGCAAGTATAGTTTTCATCGACGCCCGGCCGTTTGCGCTTGGGTCCAGCCAGATGAGTCGTACTCATAGGTAATTTTTGCAATCGACATCTCAAACCACAAAATACGATGTTTGACTGATTACATAAGTGTGACCATATGAGTCACATCCAGAACCTACTTACTACAAAAACTTTACTAGAGTTGCTAGATGGCTTGTTCAGAATGGGAAACTATACAAGAATGACACAGATGACAACATGTTTGCTACCGCATCAAGCTCGAGACAATCAATGCCATCCTTAACCGTTCCCGGCTTGCACTCATCGCATCTTAATCTTTACAGATCTCCGACCGTCTCAGGCAATTACCGTTTTAGTGGACACTCTTTCCTCTATCATGTTGATTTACGACCCTCATTATGAAGTCGACCATTACATTTCTCTCAGACTTGTTTGTCATTATAGGTGTTCTTCGTTTCATTGTTCAGCAAGATGTTTATGCTTGCTGACATCCTTTGAAGCCGTACGTCTGTGGGTGGCTGGAGTAAATCGGTCTGTGACCTGGTTCAGCAATTCGTTTTTTATGATGCATGGGTTCTTGTCCAATAGTTGTCGACAGGGATGTCTTCTCGTTATGAAAAAGAATCAGCAGGGTCAGTAGGTTACTCCTACGAAATGGCGAAGCCACGCTTCCTGGTCAGTAAGCCGCATGTCTTTCAAATTGACTGCTTATAGCCTTCCTCAACGCCAAGCCGTCAATATTTGATTTCAACGTCCTCCCAGGTATACAGTATTGTCCCTGACCATGATTGTCGGATCTCCGTCAGCTAACTTCGCAGCCTTCGTGAGTTATTACTGTCAATCAAATAAATTCTCATTTTTCGGAGACTCGGGCTCACTGGAGCCTATCTTCTCGTTTCTTCCGGGAAGCAACTGATCAAAATCTCATGATTTCATTTAGATATTCAATTTAGCTTGCCTCAAGTAAGCTATTGGAAGAAAGTCAAATTAGGGTAGTACAGTATATTTAAGTCAATGTCATTTTCCACATTCCACTTTACTAACCTTTATGATCAACGCCTCGACAAACCACGAACACTCGAACTTGATGATGTGCGTGTCGCAGTGACACTTGGCATTGGAAGCTTGGATGTTGCTTCTCTGCTTGTTGTTCCCATTGAACGACCGCGAATCGAAGTAGAACCACCTGCTGTAAAGGTTTTAAGCCAAACCCGCATGGATTATTGAAACACTGAAATTACCGGCTCTTGTGGTAGCTTGACTTGTACCACGCATTGACGCTCGAGTACCACGACCTCTAATTCCGCCACGAACGACTACCTTTTCCTTCCTCTCTCGTTCAACACGCTCCCTCTCTTCTTTCTCAATCTGTTCCTGTGCCTCGCGTTTGCGCCTCTCCTCTTCCTGCTGTTCCGCAAGAGCTTTTGCTTCGGCGTCTTGTCGCGCCTTTTCTATCTGTGCAATCCTTTCATATTCAAACGCTTCTTCATCCTAGGTAGTAAAAGGATAGATTAGAGAGGCCACGGAAGCAATATACAAGGCTTACCGCATCCGCTCCTTGCCATTGCTGATCAAAGATGAAATGCGTGAATTCCTCGGATTTGGAAAGGATACTGATATATTTGTTCAAAAGGGCATCTGTCTGTTCTAATTGCATTGCAACACGCTATAGAGGTAGAAACATGTTAGAAACACGTGAATGTATGGTGAGAGTAGATACACTTGATTCGCAGATCCTGTATCATGTAGTGCTTCGTTGAACAACGCGAAAGAGGCATTGAGCTTCTTCAATATGAAGATATCGCTTTGAAGTTTGTCTTCATATAGCTTCGCTGCGAATCTTTTGTCGTGTTCGTCTCGTTTATCTTCTTTCGTCTCTTCTGTCACATCATCTTCTGGACTATCACCATCTGCAGAACCATTTGAACGCGTTAAGGATGAGTCCTTAGTCGGCGCTAAAAGACTGAACATTTTTTGTGCTACAGGTGGTATCCTATTAGTCAAAGAAAGCTCTGATAAGGAGAAATCGTCTCCGATTCTTGCGCGCGAAGATGATGATGAGGGTGGAGATTGCGACAACAACTGAGAGCCACTCGCTGGGAAGAAGATGTCTGAGGAGTCAAGCGAGTTATACATTTCGAAGTGCAATGTCGCGAACGTCGACGCGTCGTGAACGATTGAATAAGAGTCGGAATCTGAAAACTGTGACGTTGTAACATTGTACATATTTATTACATGTACTCTGGTTGCGCACAACCAAGAAGTTGAGTCCTGGGACGTTTTTCATTCATTTCTTTACTCATGAATACATCAATCACACCAATCACATGTGGATAAGGATTTGTTGAAGCAAGCTTCCCCCAAGCCACGCGTACCACATCAATACCGCACGACGCCAAGGTTAAAGCCGATCCCTTGCAATGGAGGGTCTCAAAGCCAATTGAGCACCAGGTGTGAATCATTGCAACTGCCATAAGATCTAGCGTAGTCATTATGGGGTCCTTCGAATCACTGAGTTTGTAACGATATTTCCTAGGACGATTTTAAGTCGATAAAAGCAAACTCATCGGCAGCTGGACTTTCATATTAGGAGAAGGTCGTCCTCTACATTCATCATCACTATGAGACTTTGAATGAGCAGGGGAAGCACCTCTACGATGATGCGAAAGACCAACCTAAGCTGACTGCCAAATCTCAAGTCAGATTTGGTTAATGGAGAACGTGGATCAAGTAGAGACTCGGGTGATGTTTTGTCGTTCGCTTCAAGGACACAGAAAGATGATATTTCATGTATTAAACCGCATTTCTGGCATGAAGAAGACTCTGGAGATGAGATTGATACATTCCAATGGTCGCTATTTGGGGAACCTGGTGTGAGGGGCGACAAATCCTCCGGAGTAAAGAACTTGGGCGAGTCCAGAGAGCCAAGACTTGTATCCAGCAGATGGGGTTTCACGGAATGCGATGTCGGTTGAGATATAGCAGTGCCCGGCAAGGGAAGTAAGTCATCCATCGGCCGGGATGTTGCCAACGGGATTGAGGTAAAAGAAGAAGTTTCCTCCTGTGACGCCCGTCTTGCAAGACTCGAATTATCATTGAAAGACCTCGGTAGAGCAGAAGGCGAGGAGGGTTCTTCAGGATCACTGGGATATGATGGGACGTCAGACGGTGTTCGAACTACTACGCGAGGACTCTGAGGGGTTGCTTGTTGTTTAGCCACAGGAGAGGTAGGAGAGGAAGAGAACGACGGCCCTCGTATATGGATCGTCTTAGGATGAAACACCGGGGGGAAGAACGCAGGCTGAGTCTTGGACATGTTCGATGGGTCACCTGGTAGAGACCGTTGAGCCTTTGGAGTTTCCGACGCTCTCGTAGAGCTCCCAGACGGGAAAACCTGAACACTCTCATGTGAGGAAGGCATCTGCGAAGCACCGAAGTGGGACTCGGGATCCCGTTCGACAGCTTTGGTAACTCCACTATCTCTCGCTCGCGCAAAACTACGGCTAGCCTCTCCTATGGTCTTGAAGCTCTCATGAATTGCACCAGGCACGCCACTGACAAGGGGCGCTACTTCCGACCTGGACGATAGTTGAAAACTTGTTCATGGTTATACAAAAGATCTGAGTGGCTTTACCAAGTCTCATAGACGCCTGGGGATTTCCCTACTAGGACAACATACCACTTTTTAACCTTTCTTGGCATACTACAGTCGTGGAATAGAAATTGGGAATGCAATGGAGTCTTTCGACACCTTTCTGACAGTTTATAAATGATCTTATGTAAATAGATGTGAACCAAGCTTGATCAGAGCAGCTTCGTCGTTATAAATAAACTTTTTCAAATGTTCAAACGTTCACGCATTACGAAAATTAAATTTGGTGCTCAGATTATAAGAATTGGCAATGACTATAGGTACTAGAATCAAGCCTAATGTCCAGATAAGTATGCGCTATTTATGGAAGGTTATCACACTGCAATATAGCCCCGGTTTGTCGAACGTCGTGGACGAACGGAGGAACAGAGGTGACCGATAACATCACGGAGCATATACGGAACCTCTTTCCAGAAGTCGCGGTGTCTGTGTTAAAGGTCAATGATATTCAATGCATACAAAAATAACAACACACGGAAGAAGATCTACACCACGGGCTCCGTAAGTCGTGTAATTATGATATGCACCTAGACAAAAATATGCAACAAAAGCAAGAATAATCCTAAGGCAAACCTGATGAGACTAGGGACTGAGTTGATGGAAGAAAACATACACAAGGAAGAACCAGCTAATTCCACTTCCAGTTCTTGACTTGTCAACTTGAGGTGGTACATCGTCGGGAATATCATGATGATCCTCATCCTCATCCCCCTCAATAGGGCAACCAGCAGGTGTGCTCCATGAAACTACTACTTGCCAACCATCAAAAGACTGGAGAATAGGTTTAGACGTTTCGCCTTCACTGCACAGGATTGTGAGACTGAGCAACGGGTGTATTAGCGTGGCATTGGAAGGGTGCGGATATTCGGCACCAGTTGAATTTATCGTGATGGATTTGGGCGCTATTTCCAACGGTGAGAAAGCAAAAACACATTATTTGTAAGTACCTACATGAAGTTTCAGCCTGGAACGTCAAGTTCTGAGTCGAAGCTGACATCAATGGAATCACGGAAAGTATACGATCTTTTTCATCTGCTTTGCTGTTGATTTGGGTGAAACATGCCCTTGTACCCTTTGCGCACTTGAAAGAACTGAAGAGTCAATCAACTTGTCCAATGGGACGACTAATGATGACGAGCACCTGATCGCTTTCAGCCACATCCTCTTGCCTCGCGAGCTCTGCACACAAGTTAAACCTGAGAAGGTCAACGGTAGACGTAGGCGGTGTTTCACGCTGCCGTTTCGCTGTATGCTCTCCTGTAAGAGATGTTAAATCGAATTTGATCCCGTTGGTTGTCACTCGACAGTCGAAAGTTGAACTATCCTGCACATGTACGGAAGATATCATAGGCAGAAAGAGGAATATCAAGACGGCAGGCAGAGCGCAAAATGGTCGTAAAATCATGGAAACGGCGACTATGTGGAACAATAAGAACTACAGTTCAACGTTGAACGTTCAAGACTCAGCACTCAGGGTTCTTTGGCAAAACATCATTTATTTAATTAAGACTTCCAGATTCAATAAATGTATCATCTTCAAACAACTGATGCTTGTAGATAAAGCAAGTTACAAGACTTGAATCAATGTGTACGTTCCCCCCTGGATTTCAAATTTCTCATTTTGGAACGTCAGAGAAGAGCTTTCTCCTTCAACTTGGACTGGCCCTGTGCCAGGTAACTGGATAATTCCCCGAGTGCCTTTTGGAACGTCCACTGATACCATCAACTTGCCGTCCTTTATCTCCCATTTCACTCCAAACCAACCTAAACCGGTTGTCAAGCCACCTTCTGCAGCATCCAAGCCACTTAGCACTGGCGACAGAGACCAAGTCACTCCTTGGGCAGAAGTAAGTGTCAACCCAAGGACGAAAAAGGTCAAGGCTGGAGTAGGACCAGTCGCCCACCCATGACTGTGACTGGTATATGAATGGTCAAAGTTATAACCAGCAGCCGCACGATATCTGTATTCAACCTTGATTCAATCATCCGTGATACCTAAGGAGTATCGCAGGAATCATCTTACCCGAGAGACCCGTTGCGCGTAAACCCTTCCAACAGGCTGGATTGTACAGAGAGATTCGTAGAAAGCATGTAACCCCACTAAAAAATTCAAGTTTAAGTTCAAGGTGAAAGATGTGGTCCTAGCGGGATGCTTACTTCTAGAGTGGATGTCAATTTGCTATAAAGGTGATTATTTGACCAAAGACACACCTCTACGCATTAGGTCTAAAGCCCTTTCACCGCGACCGGCAATAAAATGTGCTTGAACCTACTTTGGTCAGTCTCGCATGATGAATAAGAAACCAGGAGTGAAAGGCCGACTTCAAATCCGCCTACGAATGGAATAATTGTATCATTAAGTTCCGGGTTTAACGGTCCAATATCGGTCCAGAAGTCGGTCAAGCCCTCGCTAACAGCGGCATTCTGGGACTGCTGGTTGGTCACATTGAAGAGAACAGCCAAAGAATTTCCATCCTGTGGATGCAGTGCTGAAGTAGGGTTGTCCCGGAACATGCCAGCTGTGTCGTCCCATAGTAAATTATTGTAAGCAGCTTTCAAGGCTGTCGCGTTGGCTGTATAGGTGGCGGCCAGATCCACAAAACCAAGATGACTTGCCAGGTCAGCAGCAGTGACGAGGGCCTTGACGCGTGACGGGTTACGTTGAATTTGAGGGAACTAATAGGGAGTGCTTGCCTGGTATAAAATGGCATTGGCCGCAGAGTTGTGACCTTGACCATTGTCACGCCCCCAGTCATTGGAAAACGCCTGGGGAACGTTCATGAGCCCTGTAGAATCCACCTGGCCTTCCAAGAACGCCAAGGCCTTGGTGTAATTTCCCCAGACGAGACGTACAAAATCAAGGTCCCCTGTATATAGATAATAATTGTGGGTGCCAATCAACGACCAGCCTATATAAGTGTCGCTGCCTTTGGCATTGATAGGTGGTCCTGAATATTGAAGAGAGCCAGTGTTGGGGTCCTGAGTCGAGAACATGACAGCTAAAGAATTTCTCGTTGGGAGCAAATCATTCAATGCAACAAGCTCAGTATGAGAGGAGATTCCCATGTCCCCTGTAGTCACGATGTAATCAGACTTTATTAGTTAAATCACAAGATGTTTACCTGGCCAGATGTTTCTATAACAATTATTGTCAAAACGATTTTCACAACCTCACGAAGGCGAAGACAGACCTGTCACGTTTGGCGCCATCAACAAGAATCGGACCATCGACAGACCCACCTGTTGCGTTATTTGCCCAGCCTTCACAAGAGTATGTCGATTTCCTGCCGTGTATAAAAGGGTGACACTTACCAATGGGCGAAGGGCAGGGCTGTTGACGGGCTTGATGGGAATCAATGGTATTCGTCTGAACCGTGTACGCTCCAGCATACCAAAGTTTCGTCAAAAAGTCGGAATCTTGAAACACAGGGTCACGAGCAAAAAAGTAACCATTGTACGCCCTCAAATCATCCCAATGAGGCATCCAAGTCGTATGAAGGGAGACGTTTGAAATAGTGACGGCGTCATGGTCGTTGGATACGATGGTTAGATACTTAAATCCTCCCCTTTGCTCCCCGATTGTCTGGATAATAGTACCCGGAGAAAGCGGGAATGATAATGTCTGAGTGCCATCAGAATCCATAGTTGGGACTGCATGGCATGAATCATCAGAATGGATAGGGCTGATAAATTCAGGAGATTCGGTGAACGAAAGAGATAGTGACGATTGCGGCGTTGCTCTGTTCACGGTGAGCGAGACTCGACCACCAACCTAGTTTTAGGTTGAGCGATGATACAAGTAAAGAGCATAGCTGACTGCGAACCTCTTGTCCGAAGTCCAAAACGAGGTATGAACCGTTTCCAGAGATAGTCGCAGAACCATCATGCGGAGGAACGAGTTGTTCTGGAGTTTCAACATTCCCACCACTGGAGTGTAGAACTTTTGGCCGCACAATTCTGCTCGGAGGGGCGAAGTTGAATCTATCCCAAGGTCCCGGAGGGGCCCGGGCATCGACACCAAAAAACAACAGGGAGAAAGAGAATATCCGGAGAAAACTGAGATGCATGTATCGAGGTTCCGCGAGTGTTCTTCACTTGAAAATTGTTCTTTGTGGTCCGCCAGTAGCTGGGGGAAGGATTTCGTTCGGACGATTCAGCTGATATGGGATGATGTTTAAATAAAAGAGACACACCATGTTCAAGCTGAAGGAGAGAACCCAAGCCAAGCCATGTGGCTAGAACACATGTTCTCGATACCAACTTCTTGACATGAGCTTTTCACACGACCGTGGTCAGAAACGAGTGTAGAAACGGGGTCTTTCAGTCAGAAAATCACCGCATGAGAAAGATCGTGAACCAATCCTTGCGTCCATGGATGAAAATAAGAGAGGGTTTCAGAATAGAATATTGATTTTGACGACGAAATTCATCCACCAGAACTCAATTAGAGAACGAAAAGTGGACGCTGCCTTCGAGTCTTTCCCGATGAACGAGGTTTAGGTCCTCTCGAAACGAGGACAGAATCGTCATCTCTGTAATGTTTCCACGATCCGCCGGGATAACCAGTAAGAAGCTTCCTGGACGAATGCTCATGTTGCAGATAATGCTCTGGGTACATGTCCACGCGAATAAAGTGATCATCTTATCTGCGGCCGGAAGTTCCATCATCTGCTAAGACATCCTGTTTTTTCCCTCGGAAACTTGAGCTTTCCTCATATATAATCTCGTCCTTAACATGGCCCTCCTTAGGGACGTCTGAGGGCAAAGAGTTTTTTCTAGAGCATTATGCGACATATCGAAAACATTGAAATGACCGCGGATGACATGATTCGCCAGCTCGAGAGACTGAGCTGTGTGCAGTGGCAGTGGCTTGATTGTCCTGGTCTCTCGGGGATGATTGGTAGAGATGACATTGTCCATAACATCTCACAAGCAGACCTGGGCCCCTCACAGTTCTTGGCTTTGCAGCAAGTACAGATGAGGTCGAAGGAACGCTTGAACAGAACTACAAGAGTTCATTTACTGAGATGAATTCGTTGAGCAGTGTCGGGATTGGTTCATATGGCCAGATTGCGGTAATAAAAGGTCATAAAAACATAGAAGGAGCGGCGTTGTGAAAACTTATCAAGAGCCCGTCGGGGCGGGGGGCTCCTTGATCCGCAACCGCCATGTGCTACCTAAAATGGTATGCAGCGACTGTGCACAACGTGTCAGCTCGCG